>NCQT01050514.1:3612-15019 GCA_002740465.1 Stenocereus thurberi | reverse complement strand
TAATATTCATAATAGAATAATAAAATAATAACAATGACATTAGGAGTTTTACAAAAGTCGAAAAGGGAAATTTATTTTTGGAATTTTAATACTTCCCAAAGAAAAATATATTAAGAAACTTTATTAGAAGAATTTCACGAAGATTAATCGTCACTGACTTGGGTTGACTTGGGCCTAGGTTGGTCTAACAGGGCAAAATTTTCAAATTGAATTTCCAGGGTTTTACAAACCAAATGAGGGTACTGAATGTGCTGTCACACACTCACACTTGACAAAGCACCTCAAACTAGCAAAGGAACAGACAAGGTAGCAAAACTCCATGAAAGTATTAAAGGAAAGCAAATAGTAAAGTGACAACAGCCGAAGTGGATGGTCACACAAGTGCCATTTCAATGTAGATCACCATATCTTAAAGATTACAAAGAGGCTAGAGATCAGCTAACTCATCAACAGCTAATGTTGGTGGACTACGCTTTCCTGCCACCAGATGATTTGCACCTATCAATGTAAGATTAATGCTTTACAACCACATCACTTACATACACATGTACACATATTATATTTTGTTCATGTTATCCTCCTTAAAGAATTAATGACTACAATCTAAAATACAGGGTGAAACTATTAGAATATGCCAATGAGGAGGAAGACACAAAATTATGGATATTCAGGGAAACATTTGAAACGTTGGCTGGAACAGACCAAGACTTAGACAAGTCCATAGTAGATGTACTATGTCTACTACTGAATTGGATGGAAAGGCGAAGAAATCCGATGACAAAGAAAAGAATGTTCTTCACCACCAATGTCTTCGTAAGACCATAACGCATTACATAGAACTTAGTTCTCTATTTTATAACACAATTTTGATCGTTACCATTTAAATGCCTACTTTGCATTTGCAGCTAGCCATAAAGAATGAAAAATTGGATTTATCAAACAACTTCAAGGCAGTAATGGAACTTGAGAGAAGGAGGTATAAATGGATGAAATTGGGTGAAGCCCAATTGGTAAGTTGCCTGGCACTGCCTGTAGAATGTGTACAACTACATGGAATTGCATGTATTGTCTAATTATTTCACCAAGTATATTGAATAAGTTCACTGAGTAATTAATCAATGTTCACTAATATGTGAAACGTGCAATTAATTCACTATTGGTGATCGTAAAGTTCACTATACCATATCAGGTCGTTCATCATAGAGCCATTTGCAGTTCACTATAATCAGTTCAGTACATATGAACATACTAACCTCATGTATTTTGTATGTCATGCAACTGATTTTCTCGATACTTCAAGACCATCATTTTTTTGTACTCTGTTATGACTTTGCAAGCAAGAAAATAATTATACTTGACAATCGCTTGGAATGAGAGGATTGCACATCCAGATATAAGCGTAGTGCGATGGCAATGGTAAAGATACCTTAAACACAAAACCCTTAACTCATAAACAAAAATATCACTGCATAACATTGGATAATTATGTGCAGACAAACTTATTCGGAAACTTCTTAATGAGTGGACGATTTAAAAAGGGGGTTGACGTCAGGAAATTTACTCTTGTATTTTGGAATCTATCTTGGCAAGATGACAGCAACACACATGTTTATGAGATTTACGCCATACGCCATATGGAAGCATTCCAAGGAGGAAGTGTCAAGTACTGGTTAACTAGTTTGGAAAAGAACAAGGTAACCTATACATTTTGCACGTGAATCAATATCAACTTCAAACTAACTATAGTTCCAATTCAAAGTTGAATAACAAATATTACATTTAAAAGTGCTTATGTCCAATACACATGTCAAAATTGCAGGAAGAGTTCGTCAAACATCTACGTTCAAAGTACGCAGCAATGATATTAGAGACTGAACTCAATCAAGTCCAGTTGCAAGTACAAGAAGTAGCAAAAGAAGACTTCTAGCAAACTGAAAAAGTAGTGCAACAATTACAGCAGTAGAAATACCCTACTATTAGTCACTTATTTCAAAATAATAGTGCATAGAGCACACAATGTTCCTAATGAACATCTTTTAGTGTATGACAAAATCATATCTTCCTTTTCAATATTTATTGAAACAATTCTATATTTATAATTGCTAATGTGTATTACTAAATCAACAATGCCGTACACATTCACAGGATATTGGGCGCGCAAATTGTATGACTATAATATGAACCGGTAACATGTTTACTTGGTTCACTGAGGGCGTTGATGTAGTTCACTGTAGATTGAAATGAAGTTCACTGTACATCATACTCTATATGTAATTTTATCTTTGATCACTAATTAATTTGCATTAGCTCACTGACTAAATTATGAATGATCACAACATAGCATAATACGTATTCAAACTAAATCTAAAACATAACACTAGAAATTTTGACAGCGGAGGCTAGAACATAGCATCTTGAAAAATTAGAACCATCGATGTGTCAAAGTTGAACAAGCCTGAATATGTATACGTCTAAAATGCTTCACAAAAAGCTGTGAAGTAGTCCACTAAGCATTTGAAATCCGTGCACTATAAAACACTCTAAATCTGAATGTATAAGTGATCCACGATTCATTATTAATTTTGCATTTGTTCACCGTATAAAGGGAGAACGTTCACTACAAAATATTGTTGTTATTGGAACTCAAAAGAAGCAAGAAATACATTCAATCCATAATAAAAATTACCACCAACATTGAATTATGTCCAAAACATAAGTAATGTAGTCTGAATAAATACATATTTTGAGCCACAAATACAAAAGAATGCAAAAATAAAGCGTCTCCAACTCCACAATACTATTTCAATGCTTATCAATATGACTGTCATTTCCATGAATAATATCAGATTGTAGCTGTTGCAACACAGGCGGCACCATGACTGGCATAAACACTGAACTGCTGTCAACTGAATGAAAATAGTACGTTGGATGAGAAGAAGGTGAGTGACAAGAGCCCTACATAAAAAAAACAAAAAAAACAATAAATGAATAACAAGATTCATGATGGTATTCAAAGGTATTAAAAAAATAAAATAAGCATACTCATTGAATTCAAATAGCATAGACAAACATGACCGAATCAATAAGTGAAAATGAACCAAAATTATGATATACCTCACCCAAACGATGTTGACCATGTGAAACTAATGATAAATGGTTAAACGCCGGCAATGTAACCTGCTATTAAAACCAAACATTAATCAAAAGCAAACACATATGCAATCTAACCACAAGAAAAATTCAATAGAAATATACCTGGTGAAACGTTTGTGAATAACTAATGCCAATATGCGGATAAGCATCAGAAACACATGGTCCATTCTTCATATAGCACGACATTAAAAGATAAGTCACTAGCAACACTAACAAGACAAAAACCATGCAATAGGTACAATCTATGACGAAAGTAATCAAAATCAACAAGGACACTTTCAACAAAATAATATTAGCTTCAACACAATCGGTACACAAAAGTATGAATTAGTTCAAGCAGTGATAGAATGAGGTAAACATGAAAAAGATTAAATTAAACCCATGAAAGTTCGGTGTATATGTAAATCTTTCTACTTGCCTCATTTGCTTTGGCCTAGTATACTCAGGATTCAAGGTTTGTTCACTTGGATAATGAGACAAGTTCACTGTGTAGTAGAGTAAAGTTCACTATAGATTAATCAAATACGACTCCATAATACAGACTCACACTCAATGAATGAAAATTTGTGACAATTCACTGAGGATGGTCAAGGTTCATGGAGAATTATGGTAATTATATGCATATGCAAAATTCAATTATTTCAGAACTGACTTTGCAGTAATGCACAATGAAGTGATGGATATTCACTTCAACATCAAAATGAGATTAGAACTAAATGCCAACTAAAAATGCACTATAAAACAACTACTGATCACTGGTTTTGTGGATAAAATTCACTGTTACATTCACATAACTTCACGAAGGAAATAATTTAATTGTGTGTACAAAAGAGTTCACTGAAGTGATGAATGTTGTTCACTATAGAGGAGAACAATAGAAAGTAACCTACATTAGCCTCAACTCATAACGACGCACCTTCAGACACCGACACTCATACATATGCATGACTAAATGTATAATAATATGCATACTCATACATATGCATACTTGTACATATGCACCTTAATGACATGGATACTGATATAAAAATTCACCTGGGATGGTGCTGTGGACGAGCCAACATCAGTCTTGGACAATTTCTTTCACTTCCTCCGTTTAATTTCATCACATTTCCGTTCAACAATACTCTTAAATCTCTTATTCCTGACACCTTTTTGACGAGAACCAGGAGGATTTAACACATTCGATGAAGAATTCAATACCTTTGCATTTCTNNNNCCATCACAATTTATAGAACCAATATCAAATTCAACTAGCTTCTTAAGTTCCAAAAACGCTTTTTTACAATGAGCCCTTGCAGCCTTATTCATTTGGCTAGCTGTAATTATTGAATTTATTTTTTTCAACATTTGCATCTTCCATACAGAAGAACAACCCACATTATCTTCACCAACCAATGATCCCAACTCAAGGCTATGATTATCCTTAATGCCCTTACACTGCCTCTTCATTATATATGGATCAGCCACGTGTTCAACACAACAAGTATGTAGCACTTTTAAGCAATGGGAACACAAAATCCCAACCTCCGTGAACATCTTACAACTACATTCAACAACACCTTCCTCTTTATTGAAATTAATGATATGCCGAAACTCATATGACTCTTCTGCATGAGATTCCCATGCAAACCGAATTCCCCACACCTCAAAAGACATATCACGAGAAGAACTTTCAATTGTTTTGAATTATATGCCGCCCCATCATTGAACTGCTTCTCAAACATCAAGAAAGCTTCAACTGTATAAATAGACATTGCATGTTTCAAGATGTTTATAGAAGAGAAAGCCATTTCCACATTACCTTTGCTACATCTATGATCTTCACCATTCTCCTTTGCTCCTCCACTCAGATACAACATCACAAAAATGTTGTAGAAGTCACACAAATTAGCTGTAGCCGGCAACCTCTTTTTCAACGATCTGTTCATTGTTTCACTCATTTGAGAAGATAATACACCACCAGAAAAAAACTGATTTGAAAATGCAGGACACCATTTTTCACGCAAAGTATACAAGTTACGAAGCCAACGATTGTTACTGCAATCATACTTTTCCATCATCCTGAATTTAACAATGCAATTCATAAGCATAATATCACAAGTAATTGAACAAATGCACACCTAATACAATATGTGTAGCGAACTCACAAATACAAGAAGTAAAGTTGCGTAAACACTTACCAATAAATTAAACACAACAAATTACAGTGAACAATACTAAAGATGTTAGTGAACTAACATCATAATAAAAATAAACCAAACACACCAAACACATGGACAAACCTTACATACTAATCCCAGCTAGTCCTCTAAAAATATGGAAAAAAAAGATGGGCACACAATTTACTATACCAGAATTGCAATGGGGAGTACATATAAAATATAGTAGCCTACACACAATATGATTTCTGTATAGTGCACGTACAATTACAAAAGGTAAGATTGCGTAAACACTTACAAATAAATTAAACACAACAAATTACAGTGAACAACACTAGAGATGTTAGTGAACTAACAGCATAGTAAAAATGAACCAAACACACCATACACATACAAAAATCATATACACTAATCCCAGCTACTACTCTTAAGTATATGGCAGTAAAAGACGGGCATGCCATTTACTATAAAAGAAATCCAATGTGGAAGACATATAAATTATAATGGCCTACACAAAATATGCTTCATGCCATTTAATGAAAGCAAACCATTCATGTTGTTCCAATAAAAACCAAGCGAAGTGAACAATACTGAAGAATACAGTGAACTCGTAAAAAAATTATTATGAACAGTGAAAACAAATTTATAATGAAATAGCTTATACCACTAGCAGTACACTTCAACAAGTACATATCGCTCCCATCCACAATGTCACAATCCATCAAAACTCTATTGAAAATCTTAGTGAAACCTTCACACGATCTAAGGCGTCCAATATTTTTCCTAGAATTTTCAATAATGTGCCAACAACACAACTTATGACGAGCAAGTGGGAACACCAACTTAATTGCAGAAGTCATAGAGAATGTTTGATCTGTGATCACAGAAATTGGGTGCTTCCCACCCGTAGACTTCAAGAATGTCTGAAACAATCAAACAAAAGATCCTATCTTCTCATCTATATCTATATAATACATAAGAGTAATTTTTTAATAACTACCCTTTCCTAAATTCTCATTAACTTGAACTTTTCAACCCTCAGATTAGATGATGAATAAATAACAGCTGTTGATTTACTTTAATCTCCATACCAGCAATCAAAACAACTCCCTCTAAAACAATTTACTGGTCCGTATCTCTAGGAAAACTGCCAGGCCTCCATCTTCTCTCTCCCCCTTATCTATCTCTCCACGCGTTTCGTCTGAATACCACAAAACTTTTCAGACCTCCCCCTCTCCACTTCTTCATGCTGCTTCTCCCTCCCTCTCTCTTCCCCTGCATATGTCCTGTTCTTGCTTTCCCATGGCTTCCCCTATGACTCTTCCCCTCTGTCTTGATGTCACATAGAAGAAGGACCGAGGGAGATTTAGATTTAGACCTACAGATATGGCTATGGTGGAGAAGAAGGAGAAGGCGAAGGGAGATGAGGAATTTCATCATTGTGTGACCCACTAAAGAGCTATTTTCCAGAGAGGACGAGGTTGAAAACAGAGGAGATATGGCCTTTGAGGGTGGAAACACATTGGCGGTAGACAGTGGTAGGTTGTTGATTAAGTTGTTGGGTTGATAATGATAGTGAAGGGAGAGATTGAAAACTTTTCTGGGAATAGAGAGATGATGGTGAAGAACATGAAGAGTACCCAGATCGAAAGTAACTGAAGTGAGATTGGTTATCTTCTCCTGAATGAGCATGGACAGGTAGAGGGTGTGGAAGAAGCTCCATTCTTCTGCTGATGTTTTCCAAACTCTAGAGGGAAAGAAGGAGAAAATGGATTGGGGTGGGTAAGGAATATACGAAACGTGTATTAAAGATGAGGCATGCAGGGGAAAAAGGAGTCATGGCCAATTTAAATGCATTTGCATGAAGAGTAAAAAGGGGGAATTGGAAAAAGAATTGTCATAGGGTGCACAGGATACTGTTGAGGATGGAAACAAAAACAATACTGTACGACGGTACTAGAAGTGAGGCCGATTTAGCTGGGCTCATTTAACCCTGTAGTCCATTCTTATCAGTTCATCCTTCGTAGCCTTTTGTTTATGGCTTCCACTGGGTGCCAAGGAAACAGATGCTTCTTTATTTACCAGTTAAAACACATTTTCTTCTGACTTATGATTGCAATAATTTTAAAGAAATCATGCCATACTTTCTGTTTCGTCTTCAAGGGCTGAAGCATAAACTGGCATTTTCTAAGAGATTCATTTGAGTTGCATCTTTAATCGGGTTCGAGTAAAATTTCATCCATCTGATCAGTGCATAAGAATACTTATTGCAATTAGCTCTGTCAGAGGGCAGTCAAATATGGATCACACTACAAGCAACAAATTGAGTAAAAAAATAAAAAGATTAACATTTTTTACTTTTTACAAACCTTAAGTACAATAAAAAGCAACAAACCCAAAAACACGTGTATCAATCTTTTTATCTAGCATTTGCTTATATACATATATATATGTGTGTGTATGTGTGTGTATATATATATATACACACACACACACACACACATACACACACACACACATCTATCCCAAAAAAGATAACATATTTGAACAAATTGATAATATATCCTAACTTGATAAAGATATAAATTGGTCCACGAAATCAAACTTAACCCTATAATTGTACCAATCTAAACATGACCTAAAGCACAGTGAACCGCCTTGAATCTTAACAAAATGACTTACATGCCCTAAAGCTCTCTAAAATGTTCCAATGCTCTCTTAGGACAAGTTTCAGTCTTGGGCTTTGTGGGAGATTATTATTGCTGTGATGGTGTTTTCCTTCTTCACCCATTGGCCTTCGGTTGTTGGTGTCCCCCATTTTTTTTGGTCTTTTGGTCTCTCACTTTTTCTATGTGAACTTGGTGTGGGGTGGGTTGCTTGCCCTTTTATACTGCACCTCTTGCCTTTTACTACTTACACACTCTTTTATTCTCAAGGGTTCCAACCAAATACCACTAAGTTTTGCCATATCACCAAATGAGTGACGAAAATTTTAAATTTAGATTTATCCATGAATAGTGTTATTGTGAGTGCATGTCAAATGTTAGCTCATTAAGTACAGTAGATAAGTTTTTTCAAAGCTTTGGATTATAATAGATTACAGTAAAATTACGGCAGAATATTTTATACTTTTTTTGAAATCTAGACTCACCGCAAGTAACTTAGCTATATTTTTATGATAAACCAACACCTTATGAGCCTCCCACCTTATCCATCTCGAACTTTAGAGTATGTATTTCTCTGCAAGTATAGATATTGAAGCAACATTGGGTAAATCTTTTAAAATTCATCATAAAATAACGGCAGATACACTAACTCACTAAAATCAAGCTGAGTTAATACTTCATACGCTCTCCAAATGTGGTCCTTTTATTTGTGATAGTGGATGGACCAAGCTAGCCCAATTTGTTGATTCTTCATTCTCCTTCCCTTTATTATCTACCGCAGGTAGTACATAGTAATTTTAATTATTGATGTAAAAAGTATTCATTCTTATTGGATATTCTTCATTTGCAGGTTTCCCCCACAGGCTTGCTCTTATTCGTTGAGATTAGTTTCTCATGTTACTATACTCATTATATTCGCATGTCATTTTTTCTTTCTATTCCATTGCATTAAAANNTTCTTGCGAGAATATTATGCACTATGGTTTGTTTCTATTCCATTGATTGTTTTGCAACTTCGTCTGGTGACATGTTTTTCGTTACTGAAAATTGCCACTGTATTTGATACAATTTATTTCCTAAGCATTACTGCATAGAAATATTGTCATGCTTCATATATAATTCGAATTCTTCAGCATAGGACGACTGCCCAGTTGGATGTGTATGCGGCGCAGGTATTACAAATTTCCATATGTATCACATCTCACACAGTTTATTGTTCATTATTGACTATCCTATGTTAATATTTTCCACTGTCATATGATCATCTATCGCTTTATACGATTATAGATGATTACATAAGTAAACCGTGGGTATTTATCATGGAGCCCCCCGCCATCATGAAGTAGAAGTTCCTATCGCTTTGGCTGCGCCAGTCAATTGGGAGGAAGAGGTTTATTACTTGCGAAAAACTAATTTTAACTACACCAGGTAGACAACTTGTAATATAAACTTCCACTCCATCATTGTTATACAAATATTACAGAAACTTTATTCTCTCTGTATGTATAAAAAGATGAGGTGAATTCTTCATCATTGGCGTCATAGATTGACTTCTCATCGTGTTATGTAGCTTGCTTTTTATCATAATCACTATCTACTATCTCGACTATACTATTATAAACCTTTTTAATAGTCATATGGCTTTTAATTGATAATTCCAATAGTTACGTTATGCACGAAGTTGCACATATATTTTTCCTTGATTGTTCTATCATCTTTTAAATTTATAATATTAACTATGTCTACAATGGTTATCGGTTTATTACTTGCGTACAATATGTCCAAGAATGTCTACTTCAACATGCACCGTGCAAAGTACGGGTCCAGACTCGTTCATTAGAACACCACAACCAAACATAGCATTCTTTGAATGATGATTCATCCCAACAAACGGGGTACAAATTATGTCATATTTCTTCATCCGATATGTTGTGTCAAAGACAACAAAATCTTCAAATAATACATAATCATCCAACATTTGTTTATCATGCCAAAAAAAACTAACTAAACAATTACTTGCATCAAGCTCAAATGCAAAGAAAAAGTCATCCTCATACTTGAGACGCCTATTAAATATTTCAATTACTGAGTGAGCATCTCCACCATCAATTGTTTGATCTTTCAATTGTGACAACTTGTTGTTTACATCTCTCAAATCATACCCCAAAGAAGGAGACCCCCAGCCTGTTTCTTAAGAACACGATATGCATCAGCAACTCATATTCCCGATTCCCTAAGCTGTTTAACAAATAAATATCCTCCTCAGATATTTCTCGATGTGAAGGCAACAAATGTCGCTTACTTGGACTACAGAAATCATCATTATGTTTAGTATCATGCCGAGTAACAATCCACTTACCATCCTCATTTATATGGAACTGAACAAACGCCTTGCAACCATTCTGAACATCTATATTCGTATGATCCTTGTGATGTCGACCTTTATCTTACTTGAATCCAGCTTTCCAACAACAAAATTGGCGCATGCATAACCCACCTCCTTTAGCTTTACATCTATGACGCACCTTCGAATACCGAACACGAAAACCAACCTTGAATGCATAATCATTGTAAATATGAAATGCTTCACGTTCTGAGGTAGCAGTAGCACCAACCAACACTTCTTGCAATGGTTCAACTTCAATAATGTCCAGCTTACTGAAGCGACATCCTAAAATAAATAGTGCACAATATCAGTGAACATTAATATGCTCAATAATGAACCAACACATATGTAGAAGTGAATGACATCTACACCACGAGAAACCCAAGTACCACAATAATATATTCATCCAAATAAACAGAAAAACATCCCAAAATAATGTGTTCAATATTTTCAAATTCAAACTACAAAATAATATAGACATTGCAAATATGATATACAAAATAAAAAGTAAACAGCAAGTACAGCAGTCAACATGGACTCTATCAGTGAACAGTACTCAGGGCAATAATGAACAGATACATACACATAAGTGACTGACATCTAAATCAAAAGTTACGAAAGAACCACAACAATATCTTCAACCCAATATAAACAAAAACATCCCAAACCAATACATTCAAGATTAACAAATGCAAAGTACAATATAATCAAAAGTCAAGCACCCAAAGTAAATACGATGAACAAATCCACAATTCAATCAATAGAGTTGGAGAATATCATATACAAAATAAATAGTGAACCACAAGGAGGGCAAAGTGAACACGATAACACGTCAAAATAAAATGAACCAATTAACCAAAACAATGAACAAATAATACATTCCATACCTAAAACACTCACCGAACATGTCTTCCTCGCATTCATTAGCAACAACATCCACAGCTTCTGCATCAAATATAGCTACCCAAAAAAGCATATGCAATGCATCAAAAGTGACATAAAATATATACATTTACATATATATATATATAGAGAGAGAG
>NCQT01050513.1:7566-19717 GCA_002740465.1 Stenocereus thurberi | reverse complement strand
TTCATACTTCGATTGCATTCTTTAGCATAAGTCATTTAGTGATTGCCTTGATCTTTTATAGGTCCATAGAGACCCCATCATTTGACACTATGTGGCCCAAGAAAGCCACTTTTCTAGCTAAAACTCACATTTCTTCAATTTAACATATAACTGGTTCTTCCTTAATGCCTCAAAAGCGGTCCTTGATGTTGAGGATGCTCTTTGGGGCTCCTTGAATATATCAATATATCATCATGAACACCATGACAAGATCCAGATATGGTTTGAAAACCCAGCTCATTAGGTCCCCGAAAGCAACAAGGCTATTGCTAAGTCCAAAAGGCATCCCAATGAACTCATAGTGCCTATATGTAGTTTGAAAGGTGGTTTTTGGTATAGCCTCCTCTTGGATATGGACTTGGTGATGCCCAGACTTGAGAGCTATCGTTGAGAAAGTCCCAACGCTTTACAGTTGGTCAAAGAGATTAGCAATTTAAGATGAAGGGTATCCATTTTTAATAGTGATCTTGTTGGACTGCCTCTAATATATACACAACCACAAGCCACCATCTTTCTTGTTCACAAACACCACTGGTGCTCCCAAAGGTGAGGTGCTTGGTCTAACATGTCCCTTCTCTAAAAGTTTGTCGAGTTAGATCTTTAACTTCTTAGGTTTCGCTGGGGCCATTTGATGCGGAGCTTTGGAGATAAGAGCTACTTTGTGCACTAAATCAACACAAAAATTAAATTCCCTTAGTGGAGGCATGGCAGGAATCTCATTGAGAAATATGTCAAGGAACTCACATACTATTAGAATATTCTCTATTAACGGTTCAACAACATTAGAGTCAACCATATTACACAAGTAATCCTTAAAACCGTAGAATACAGAGATTAGCTTAACCCAATTCCTGGAAGTGGTCACCTTATGTACCATGTTATAACCATTGGATCCTTTGAAGATCACCTTCTGCTTTGGACAGTCTATCTTAACTTGGTATCTTGACAGCCAGTCCATACTATGAATTACTTCAAAATCAGTTAAGTAAAGTGGTATAAATTAGTTATGAATCCCAGGCTAGCTATTAGGATGGGACATCCCTTAACAACTTCCCACACCTCACAGAACCCCCCATGGTAAAGCAACATATATAGCACACGATTTGGAGAAAGGAACCAATTTTAATTTTTTGACTATGCTAGATCCAACAAAGGAATGGCTAGCACTAGAGTCAAACAACATAGTTATAGGATATGAGTGCATAGAAAATGTCCCATTGACTCCATCATGAGTATCCTCAACTTTATCCCTTCTTTTAACATATACTCTTCCTTTCACATTGCAAGATGGAGCATTGAGTGACAATTGCTGGCTCTGTTGAGGTGCCCAAGGTGGATTCGTTTGGTTTCATTGATGTCCTTCCCAATTAGTTAGGTTGTTAAGCTCTATCCCGATTATATGCCCTTCCTTGCTCACTTGCTAGTGGTGGCAAAGGATAGTCCCTCACTTAGGGCTAGCTCTTACATTTGTAACAAGCCACTCTCTAAGTAATCCTGCAATTCTTAGCATGGTGGTTGGGCTTCCACATGCTTGACAAATAATTCCTTGCAAAATTCCTCTTATTGGTCTACTATGTGGGTTATTGTGTTGTGGCTTCTTATGTTAGGGCTAAGAGTTTTGATGGTCTGGTTGGTTCCCCTGACTCTTGTTCCCCTATTTATCAAAGAAGGCCTCCGTCTAATTAAGGGCTTTCTTCACATTAATAGTAGTGTCATACATGTCTTAGTAGGAGTTGTATCTATGCACTGGCATTATAATGTTCAGCCGATGACTTAGCCCATCCTTGAATCAAGTTATCTTAATGGTCTCATATTCCACATAGGCTGGGGTGAAGTGAGATAATTCCATGAACTTGGAGGCATACTATATAACACTCATAATTGCTTATTCCAGGTTGGGAAATTATTTTTCCTTAGCCTTTTGAAGAGATATAGGATAGAAGTGATCCTTCATAGGTCTCTTTGAATTACTTCTAGCCAAATCCAGGTTCATTAATAAGTGCCAAAATGTGTGTTGTTTTAGGGTATTGATAGCATTTTTAGGGAATTGTATGTTTAAGCATATGATTTGCATCCCTTTTTCTATTTTACACTTGGGTATGCTTCCTTGGTGCATTTTGTAGGTTTTAGACGCTTTTGACCCAACATTAACCCTCATGTAGCACATTTTTGAGTCGCCACAATGGTACCCCTATTCCATATGCCCGTGGTGCAAAGAGAGAATGAGGCCTTATGGCCAGGGATGACCATGGTCTGACCAAGGTGGCTACCATGATCCGTGGTGGGCTGGTAACTACGAGCCTCTTCATTTTCCCTCAATTGTGTGGAAGAGAAAGCTTGAATCCAAGCATTTGAAGGCATTTTCGACTGTAAGCAAGAACATAACACTCACCCTAAATCTCATCTCTCTCATTAGTTTTAGGATATGTCTAGTTTTTCTTAGAGAAAAGAAGATTTGAAAGAAGGAAGTGACAGTTGGATCTTTAGAGGTTAAAAGATCATTAAAGAACCTCAATTATTCCTAAGCTTTTTGTTCTTTCTTATTGAACTTGAGTAAGTTTGACTTAGATGTTATTTTGTTTAATCATGAGTGAGTAGTTTAATTCAATTTAGCCACTAGTTTGCTGAAGTATTGATATTGAATCTTTAACCTTTGTTTCCTGTGCTCTCTCTATCTTCGAATGGTTTTATCTATCTTATGAATATATTGATGTGAGTAAGGTTGGCCAAATTTGCATGCATATATTAGATAGTTGAGTGAAGCCCCTAAAGGAAACACTCACTATTAGACCAACAAGAGTGAACTTGACTTGGTAATCCTTAAAAAAGAACTGCAAGTTTAGAAGAAACCTTTAGCAATCAAAAATCTATAACCTAGGCCAAAACGATGACATTTGAAAGAATAATAATTAGTTTGGTGTAGATAATTTAGTTTATTTCAAAAGAGAAGATTGAGTTTAGTTAGATTGTAATTCCTTGAATCAATCCAAACTAGAGAAAGGTACGTGGTAAATCCAAAGATTCAACTCTTTAATTAAGCAAAAGAAATCCCTAAATGCTTTACTTTGATTGAATTCCTGAATAGCCAAATAGCATAGTTCAAACAACCTATTAAAAAATTTGTTCGCTTAACATTTTTAGTTGGACAAGATTCAATAGATCGCGATTGGTTCCAGAGGGCGATATTTTTTTTAGATTACAACACCCATGCGCTTATGGGTTGTGAGAAGTTTTTGGCGCCATTGCCAATGACCAAAGTTTGTCAACTATTGAGTTAATCATAAGGAATTGACTAAGCACTTTTTGTTTAATTTTTACTTTTTATCTTTTTGATTGCTTTGGTAGTGTTTGTGTCGGTGCTTACAGGTGATTTTTCCCTTTTGTGCGAAGTCCTTTACGTACCCGATCCCAAAATTAGAAGGACTTTCCATTTAAGAAGAAAGAAACAAAGGCTAGAAGAGTAGAGGTGCAAGGCCTGTAATACTGCTCATACTATGGCCAATGGAGATCGAAGAAGGATACTCTAGGATTTTGTTAGCCTAGAAGTCCAAGGCATTACTTGTAGTATTACCCGACCAAATGTCGAGCTTATAAATTTGAGCTTAAACTGGCACTAATCTCCACGGTTCAATAATCTCTGTTTGGAAGTTCCCCAATGGAAGACCATGATCTTCACCTCTCGGTCTTTTTGGAAATGTGCGACACGTTGAAGCTAAATGTAGTTTCCATCGATGTCATTCGCCTTCACCTACTTCCCTTTTTATTACAGGATAAGGCATGGACATGGCTCCATTCGTTATGTCTATGGTCCATCACAACTTGGGATGAGCTCACAAGGGCCTTTCTTGCCAAATTCTTCCCGCCTAGCAAGACGACAATTTTGAGGAACCAAATCATTACATTTACTCAAAGGGATGGTAAGACACTCTATGAATGATGAGAGTGATTTAAGGACTTATTGCATTTGTGCCTTCACCATGTGCTTCAAAAGTGGATTATCATGCAAACATTCCACAATGGAGTTACTCAACCCGCGCGATCTACCATAAATGCAGTGGTAGATGGCACATTGATCAACAAAACGGAGGATAAAACCTATAATTTGATTGAGGAGATAACACTCAACACCTTCCAACGGTCCAATAAAAGAGGCCAACTCAAACAGGTTGGAGGTAAACTTGAAGTTGATGCACTTACTTTACTTTCTACTAAAGTAGATGCTGTGACTTAAAGATTGAATCGTTTGCATGTTAATGTTGTAAATTGAAATGCCCTTCCCCATATGAAATTTGTGGTTCGGTTGAAGATTTGACTGTAAATTGCCAAGTTGGAAGTCCATTTGGCCAAGATACTAATGACCAAGTCAACTAAAACCCAAGATTGACAGTGACCATTATTCCAACACCTACAGTTCGGGTTGGAGGAACTACCCAAATTTCTCATATAGGTCTAACCCTCCCAACATGCCCCAAATGAATGCTAGACCACCCCTTGGGTTTCAAAGGCTTCCCTTTCCTCAACAAGCTCCCCAGAAGTCTAACTAAGAGGCTATGATAGAGAGCATGTGTGTGGCGTAACAAAACTAAGATGAGTACATTAAGCAATTAGCCTCTAAGGTTGATGTGTATACTACTCATAATAAGATGTTGGAAGCTCAAATTGCCAAATAAACTAGCTGTTCATCTAACTTGCCGATCAACTTTTTAGTAAGACTGAGCTGAACTCTATAGAGCATTGCAATTGTGTTATCTTGTGAAGTGGATTAAAGGGTTCTAAGGATGCTAGGATTAAGGAGGTTGGTGAGGAGAACCATGATAAGAATGAGAGGTCTCAGACATTTAAACCTTACTTGCCACCTTTACCTTTCCCCCAAAAGAGGAAAATTGATAAGCATGAGACTATAGCTTTAGGTGAAAAGTATAGTGCTATGGTTCTAAATAAGCTTCCTACTAAGTTTAAGGACCCTGAAAACTTCTTTATACCTTGCTTAATTAGAAATGTGAGCATTGATGTGGCTTTATATGATCTTGGTTCAAGTGTGAGTTTGATGTTCTATTACATTTTCCAGAGGCTTGACCTAGGAAAGTTGTAACCCACCCTTATTTCACTTCAATTAGAGGACAGTTTTGTGAAGTACCCCTTGGGTATTTTGAAGGATTTTCTCATAAAAGTCAGTGATTTTTATGTGCCTGATGATTTTGTAGTTCTTGATATGGTCGAGGATGCCTATACCCAAATTATTCTTGGGAGGTCTTTCTTGGCCACTGCGGGTTGCAAAATTGATGTCAAAGGGGGCAAGTTGACATTTGTTATGGAGGAGCACTATGCTGAACTTGGTTTATTTGAGGATCAAGACTCTATCCCCTATTTATTTGCTTGTTATGGATGTTATGTGGTTGTCTCTGACGAGTTTTTGGAGTCATTTGATGTTTTTCCTGACGATACGCATTTGCTTGACTATGAGTCCACTAAGGGCTGAGGACTTGATTGTGCCAAGTTAGATTTGGTTGCCCATTTGCCAACTAGCATAGCCAAGGATGAGCCCTTTGTTATTAATGAGGGTTCTTTAAGTAATTATTGCAGGTTTGCAAGAGCATTGATGCCTTTGGCCATTTTAGATAGGGTCGAGTATGACTTTGATTTAGGAGTCGAGCTTGGTAGTGACTCATCTGGACGTGTCCCCTATAAGATAATTTTATATGCAGACCGTGATATTTGGCATTATTTGATGCTTAAGAAGGACCTCCATCCTGTTTACTTGAGGTGGTACTTTCTTTTGTGTAATAACCCGACACTAAATCATATTTATTTATTTAATTAAGCCATGCTATTAAATTTTCACATTTATTTATCTCGTTTAAGCGTCGCGGTTGGGAGAATTCATTTTGGACCCCACTTTACAAGTCGAGTTTCATTTACCACAATAATTTCGGGTGAATCAATATTAGGTCTCGGAAAATATGATTAGGTGATAAATTATTTTTCATAATGTCACAAAAATTTAATTTTTAACCATGCAAAAATTTGGGCCCAAATTCATTAAATTTGACCTAATCCATTTGGATCCGAACTGCGATCTGATTCATTTTGGGCTCAAATTGTGGCTTGAAAAGTTTGATGCAATTAAATTAAGTTGATTACAATCATTATGCCTAATTATCATTCGCAAAAAGCCACTGTGGATAAAATTAGCCAAACTTATCAACAAAAGTCAAGCTAGTAATGACCAAAAGTTTATGCACTTGATTTAGCAAATTGTCATTATGTACATCTAATTGAAATTATCATAAAGCCCCATTTTATGCATAAATATCATCCGAGCATTAGGATAGCATCAAAATTATTTTCTACCAAGATAACTATTAGCTTTCCTCGTACTCTCCTCCACATATTTCTTCCCTCTATCCTCCACACTTTCATCTCTTTCCTTCAAGCTTGTAAGTGAGGGAAAAACCTTAACCCAACTACATTTAATTCTTGGTTTTATGTTGAATTTGATTAATAAGTGCTATTTTGATGTTTTAATTGTCGGTTAAACTTGAAAGTATGCAAGGGTTGAGGTTGCTCATGATTATCCAAGCTTACGTTTGAAGTGATGGATTTGGATTGTTTTGTATTTGATTTTGTGATCTTTGGCATTAGTAATGGATATCATGATTTTATGGTGAGTATGGATGAGTTTAAATGCAAGAATAAGTTCGTCATAAGTTAGAGTTTTGGTGATCAAACATGGGTTGATTTATTTCTAGCATCAAGTATATTAGTTATGTATAATTGGATAAAGAAATGAATCTTGGATGTGTTGCTTAACTTGGAAAATCACTTGAGATAATTTTATATAAAAGATTGGATTATTGAAATTTCACCAATTGATTATAAAAGGTCATTTTGCTCATTTATGCAAATAAGTAAGCTCATCGTTTTGTTTTGAGTGATTTTAAAAAAGAGAAAAATTGAAAATTTGATGTAGATGACTTTAGAGCAAATTTGTGTAATATGGCTTTTTAAGGTGATGATAAGGAACAAGGATTTGTTAAATGATTCGAAGGAGTGATTTCAAATGGGACATTATGTGAAAACAAGGGAGAAAACAAAGAACAGTAGGGCTGTGAACAGACCTGAAACAAAGGTCACTTTGCGATTAAACAGGTACTGTTTAGCCTATCAAAA
Organism: Stenocereus thurberi; assembly: GCA_002740465.1. Classification (NCBI taxonomy): domain Eukaryota; kingdom Viridiplantae; phylum Streptophyta; class Magnoliopsida; order Caryophyllales; family Cactaceae; genus Stenocereus; species Stenocereus thurberi. Next base: position 12,508 of record NCQT01050513.1, on the reverse strand, counting down.
ATTATGATTTTTGGTAGGTAGATAGATCCGTGAGTTATATTTCAAATGCCTATTGAATCACTTCATTCTGAGTTGTGCGGAAACAATTATGGCCATTTTGCTAAGACTGCGCAGGACAGATTCGAGCTGTGCACAGTTGCATTTCAACTCAATTTTAGGGGCTGTGTTGTAGTAATTGGATTTTGCACTGTTAATGAAAGTGTTGCAGGACTTCGTATACTTTTCATATTGGGGTTCTATAGCTCAATTAGAGTTCAACATTTGGAAATATTATCAGGAGTCTCTATATAATTATGGATATTGCAAAGAAATTACAAAGTTTAGTGAGTTCAACAACTTTCATTTTGTATAGAAGCTTAATTGGGTTGAAAAACTGAGTTGAATGGGTAGGGAAAATGAAATTGGAGAAGTAAAGAGGTTAATGACACAAGCTAAGGTTATATAAGCATTCCTAAACCTCACAACACCCCCTCTTGGCATTAAACCTTCTATTATTCATTTTAAAAACATCAAAAACCCATATTTCATTTATATCAATTAAAGGCTTTTCATTATCACTTCAATTATTTCATTTTGTTCTATTTTGCTCCAACTTGGTTCATTTCGAGTTCAATGACCCTAACTTATTTGATTTTCAAATCATTTTAGTGTAACTTATCTTACATTGAATTGTTTGAATTATGGATGCCCTTTTTATTAATCAATTTCCATGAAGTTACAAATTATGGGACTGAAAGTTGTTTACTAACTGCATTTACCTATAACTACATTTCTTAAGCAAAAATGGGGCCTAGTTTATCATTTACCATTGTGCATAAGTATTATCAAGTGACATTGTATTTTAAAGACTTCAGGCACGTCCACTGCCTGTATCTTTAGAGATCAGCACATATTTATCAAAATTAGAATGTTTTGGTAAATACATCAATGAATCAGTTTAATCAGTTATTTGTCACATAATTAGCGATCCAATTAGTTATCAGTTATAGGAAATTGCCCTTAAGTTATCCGCGTGGCTTCAGGGCAGATCCCCTGATCGGCTTGGCAGGTGCACACCTATTCATAGATCGTGACAACATCAAGGGGGTTCACTATCAGATAAAAACTAGGAATTACAGTTTATATTCATCTCATTCACGGTTTTAACTTAAAACGAATTGCACAGCGGGTGCCCAAACAATTTATACAGAAATCATTTAATAATACAAGAATACAGGTACTGAGCTTCGGCTCAAATTTAAATGTTTTCCATGTTTTGCTTTAGAGAAATGCTCAGTAAATCGCCCTCATACAAGCAAACCAGCTGAAGAGAATAAGTTGAGCAAGGAAATCTGGAGGGATCAACCAATGATATAGTACGTGTATATTTTGGAGTCGTATTTTGAAATTTTCAGTGGATGGAGGTGTAAATTATGAAGTGAATTACTGTACTATGGTGTATAAACCATATTTGGGATTAACAATTGATTGTATACCGTTTGATAATATGTGAATGTGTGTGGTTGAAGCTATGCCTAACTATGTTATTTCTAGTATGCATATTTCAAGCCTTGTCCTTTTGGACGGCAGTAACACCCCTATCATCGAGTTTATTAGTCCTAATTCAGGGATTTATTAAGGAGAATGCATACAGTGGAACATATTTAATTTGGAGGCATTACATTTTGCAAAAATTTAACTTTGATGTTCATGACAAGGGCGAGCTAGGCGCTGTAACGCCCTATTTCCTCATCAGTTATTCCCCTTTCATCGAGTAGATGATTGAAGAGGGTCAAGTTCTCTACTTTAAAAGAGCACTTCTTGGAAGGTAATCCAAGATTTTTCTTATTTTCTTTTCTTGGTGTGTATAGATTCTACTGTGTTTTCATTTTCAAAAAAAGGAAAAAAGAAGAAAGAAAAAAAAAGGAGCAACATTAAGGTTAGCAGTCATGGGTTAGTCACCACCACAGTTTGGGGGTGGTAGGTCACATTGACCGTGATGTTTGCACCCAAAAAAACAGATAAAATTGAAAAACTGCTTTGGCAGCGACCACCATGGACTATCCGTGGTGATAATCACGGTCCATGGTGAGCTACTGCAGGCTGTAGTTAAAAGTTTTGACCGTGGTAGCCTTTCTTCAACCTCTCATTTTCTTCACTTACTTGATGCACTCTCTCTCTACCTCTCTCATTCTCTTTCTAAAAACCTCCACTAAGAAACCTTTTAACCTTTCATTTTTCTACCATTTCCCCCTTAAATTATCCTAAAATTTCTCCCTTTTTCTCCTATTTCTCTTCGTTTCTCTAAATTTCTCTTCTTCTCACACAAATTTTCACTTCTTCTTTTCTCTCTAACCTCCCCTTTAAGTTCATCTACCTTCTTTCACCATTATCATCCATTCTCCTTCAACTTTCATTCTTTTCCCTCACATTCACCTTTCTTGCACTTCATTATCACCTCACCACCTCCATTCCTCAATTTTTCTCTCTTTCCTACTTCCTATCCTCCATTGTTGAGGATTTTTCCACTAACTTCACTCCATAATTTCCATGGAACCCAAAAAGAAGCTAAGGAGCACCCAAGGAGAAGGTACATCAAGGCAACTACTTCAATGAGCCACAAGGACTTCAAGAACATCTACTACCACAAGGGTCCGCGGTAATGCTTCTCATCCATTTGGTTTAGCTCATCCTGATCATGTTGTACGTTATACTTGCTTGAGTTGTAGACTATTTGTTACTACACATTTCTATGATGAGGATTTGTTAGCCCAGTTAGGATTGTTAGATGACATTAGATGGTTGTTCGCCTGAGGTGGGATGGGCGAGTTCATTGAAATGAAGGACTACGTATATAGGGACCTCACCCTTGAATTTTTTAGTACCCTACATATTGAGGTTACTCGAGGTCCACGATGTCCAGAAGGGCACACTTCTTTTTATTTACAAGGCAAATTCTATGAATTGAACCTTATCACCCTTAATAACATGTTTGGCTTTTCACCTAGCTAGGACTTAATTTGGCATCAAGTCCCCTCAAAATTTAACACAAATTTCTTTTGGGATGAGATTTCTGGGATCATAGGTATAATATTAGTACATGCAAGGACACCTTCATTAGGAATTCTTGTATCCTGGTGGCCCAACGTATGCTTTTATGTGGTATCTTTGCTAGGGACCATAGTTTGAATGTCCCTCAATTGTCTGAGCTGTTTTTCTGATCAAATGTGATAAATGGTGACTGTATTGACCATGGGTCTTTCTTGAACAACCAATTGTATAGTTTAGCTATAAGTACTGCGGGTAGGATCGTCATTATGGGTCTTATCACTGCTATTGCTAGATGTTTAGGTATTGAGCCCAACCCTGATAATTGAGTTTCAGGGTCTGAGCAGCTTGATAAAGTAGCCTTTGAACAAATGAAATTATATAAGGTTGAGGCCGGGCAAAGTGTTGGATATACCTTGGGAGCAGGCTTTTACCACTTTCCAATGTTGAGCGGACCACTTTACTTCACCGAGCTAAGCTTTCAAGGTTACCTAGTGATGCTGCTATTGTCCTTCCTACCCCATCTTGACTTCCATCTACTTACTATGGAGACCCTGGTTCATCCTCCGAGCCTTCTTCCAATGACTATGAGGAAGTTCTAGCTACCCTTAAGTCCATTCAGAAGGAACAAGCCTCCCTACGAGCCTATGTTGAAACTGAGAATGCTACTCTTCGTGACTTTGTCCAAGAGCAATATTATGAGCTCCATGGGATGATTGTCTTCCAAAATTAGTATTTCTAGGACTTTATGGCTTGTCTTGAGACATGAAGAGATTGGCATATCTCTCAAGGTCATCCACCGCACCCTCCTTCCCCTCCTCCCTTTCGATTGCTTCTTCGTCCTCCCCCTTCCTTTTCTCCAGATGTGGTTACATTGAGGATAATGCGTTGTTCAAGCATTGGGGAGTTGCTTTGCTTTGGAAATGTAGTTTGTCTAGTTCCTTCATTCAAGCATCTGTATATATTGTCGATTATTGCATTTAGTTTTGCATTTTAGGATTCAGTAGCTAGAGAAGGTAGTTAGTGCATTTAGTTTCATTCTAGTAGTTTTACATTTCTTGAGTCTTAGAAGCATGACATTTAGGGTAGTTTTGCATTTTAGGTTTGCTTTCATTTACGCTTGCATTTTAGAAAATACAAAAGCCAAAAAAAACAAAATAGAGAAGAAAAAAAATGATCCTCCGATGATGAACTTGGTAGACTAAGTAGTTTTGTTATGCCTAAATGTGAATAAAAAGTATTTGGAAGTGAGTTTGTGAAAATGTGTGCATCATGTTTTGGCCTAGTGTTGAGTGCAAATTTTGTGCGCTATGACTCTTTGCATGAATGTTGGCATGTGGATCCAAATGGGCTAGTTATGACTTTGGTAGATGTCCCGTAAGGCTTTAAGCTTTATAAGACTAATTCATCAATTTTAGTCCCTTGCGTTTTCTTAAGTGACTCTTCCTAGATATCATTTATCTAGAACTTGCATTGACTCTTGCTCAAAGATCACATTGAGCATATGCATGAAGGCAAAATGATTGAGGCAGTCTTTGATTTGATGAACCCCACAGACCAAATAATCATCCTTGTTTGCATGATATACCCCTTTCTAGCCCCTTGAGCCTTAACGCATGTTTATTGATGTGAACCTCTATGTTTAGCCTTTGGCCAAACATACAACTTACCTTTAAACCAAGGCTAGAGAGGATTTCACTCCTTAAGATTTTGTTTGATAGTTTGTTTGGAGTATTGTGATCTTTTGGTGGTTTGGTTTGGTTTGTAGGCGAAGAGAATTGATTTGTTTATATGAGAGATCCCTTGTTTAATTGTAGAATGATTGGAGAGGAGTTGAAACAAACCTTAAAGAAAAGAAGTTTGATGTTTCCACGGCCACACTATTTGTTGAAAAGAAAATGAAAAAAAGAAAAAA
>NCQT01050510.1:37845-47881 GCA_002740465.1 Stenocereus thurberi | reverse complement strand
ATTCTAGCCTTACAATAAATTGTGAGGCAACTTAGTAGGCAACTTGAGCAAATGATCACCCAATTTATGGACCTCCAAGGATGCCAAAGAGCTCAAGAGCCCAGTGATCATGGAGATGAACCTGACTTCTCTAGTGACTCAAGTATGGGAAGCAATCCAAGAAGGAGAGGAAGGAGACCTCCTATGGACGAGTTTAGAGACATCAAGGTAGAACCTCCGGAGTTCAATGGAAATATGAAACCCAACAAGTACCTTGAGTGGGTTCAAGCTATGGACTGAATCTTTGAGACCAAGGGCTATAATGATGAAAGGAGTTTCAAGGTTGCTAGCCTTAAACTCACAAGGTATGCCTCCTTATGGTTTGAAAACATCAAGAAGCAAAGGGCTAGAGAAGTCAAGAGAAAGATCAACTCATGGGGGAAACCTAAAAGTCTCATGAACAAGAGGTTTCTTCTCGAAAGCTACAAGCAAGACCTCTATAACCGACTCTTCTCACTCAAGCAAACATGAGTGTGGGTGAGTACATGAGGGAATTTGGGCAACTCCTCTTAAGGGGAGGTATCCATGAACCCCAACAACAACTCGTGGCTTAGTTTCTCAATGGGTTAAACGCCCCTCATTGCTTGAAAGGTGGAACTCCAAACTTATTTCACCTTGGATGATGTTTTTAAGCTCGCTCTCAAGGTTTAAAAGTGAAGAAAAGAGAAGAAGGTCTTCACTAGGCCTTTCCCCAAGGATCAAGTCAGCTCAAAACCCCCTTTCAAGCCCTTCTCTCATCCTAAACCTGAGAGCTCCTCATGGGTTGACAGGCTCTTCCTTCTCTAAAGGAATTGCCTAAGAAGCTCGAAGGGAGGAAGTGCTTTAAGTATCAAGGATATGGTCATTTCCAATATGATTGCCCAAACCAAAGGGTCATGACCATGCAAGAAGTAGAAGAAGTTGATGCTTTATTGATGGAGGTTTAAGAAGAAACTCATAGGGTGGAATCAAATGATATGGAGGAAGAGACCTTACTTGATGCTGATGAAGGTGAACTACTTATCTTAAGGAGGTTATTACATACCCAAGACACTCCTTATGACAATGCTCAAAGGGAAATGATCTTTCACTCTCGGTGTACCATTCAAGACAAGGTGCGTAACTTAATCATCGATGGAGGGAATTGCACCAATGTGGCCTCCATTGGCATTCCTACTATTCCTCATCCCAAGCCTTATTCTTTGAAGTAGCTCAATGATGGCGGCAACATTAAGGTAACCAAAGAAGCTCATATCTCCTTTTTAATTGGAAAGAAGTATAGGGATAATGTCCTTTGTAATGTGGTGCCTATGAGTGCTTGTCATATTGTTTTGCGTCGACCTTAGCAATTTGATAGGCATGTTATGCATGATGGTTTCAAGAATGCATATTCTTTGATTATTGACAAGAAAAAGATTGTTCTAGACCTATTACCTCCTAACTAAGTCCACAAAATTAAGCCCAGGGTGGGAAGTGATAAAAGAGAGACCTTCTTATGTTGAGTGAAACACGGGTTGAGAGGGCCTTAAGCAAGGGTAAGCAAGTTTTAGCTTTACTCATACTTAAAAGCAACAAAAGTGAGGAAGTGACTCCCTTACACCCTATGGTCCTCCCCCTCATTTCCCAATATCAAAATGTCTTTCCACAATATTTACCCCCAGCCTCCCACCAATCCGAGGCACTGAGCACCAAATTAACCTCATTCTCGGTGCTCCACTTCCTAACAAAGTGGCCTATAGATGTAACCCTCAAGAAACCAAAGAGTTTCAAAGACAAGTTGATGAGTTGTTAGCTAAAAAGGTTATATAAGAGAGAGCATGAGTCCTTGCTCACTTCCGACTTTGTTAGTGCCCAATAAAGATGGAACTTTTCGCATGTGTGTGGATAGTAGGGCTATCAGCAACATTACTATCAAGTATAGGTATCCCATATCTAGCCTTAATGACATGCTTGATTAACTCCATGGCTCCTCTATCTTCTCCAAAATTGATTTAAGGAGTAGGCATCACCAAATCTGCATGAGGGAAGGTGATGAATGAAAAACGACATTCAAGACCAAGGGAGGGCTTTATGAGTGGTTAGTAATGCCTTTTGGCCTCTCTAATACCCCCAGTACATTTATGAGATTGATGAATGAGATTTTGAGCCCTTTGCTTAGGAAATTTATGGTGGTTTACTTTGATGATATCCTCATTTATTCAAAGAGTCAAGAAGATCATCTACATCACTTGGAGGAAGTATTGAAGGTTCTAAGAGCTCAAAGGGTTTTTGCCAATCTAGGGAAGTGTCAGTTATTTGCACCCCAAGTCACCTTTTTGGGATATGTTGTTTCTAAGGATGAAATCTCCATGGACCAAAGTAAAGTGGAAGCTATCAAGTCATGGCCAACTCCCACCACCATCGCTGAAGTTAGAAGTTTCCATGGCTTGGCATCTTTTTATAGGAGATTCGTCAAGGGGTTTAGCACCGTCACGGCTCCCATCACCGAATGCATGAAGAAAGGTTCATTTGAGTGGACCAAGGCTGCCCATGATGCCTTTGAGAAACTTAAATCTAAGCTGAGTGAGGCCCCGATGCTAGCCCTTCCCAACTTTGATAAACTCTTTGAGGTTGATTATGATGCAAGTGGAGTGGGTATAGGGGCTGTCCTTATGTAAGATCAACACCCCATTGCCTATTTTAGTGAGAAGCTAAATGGTTCAAGGAAGAACTACTCAACTTACGACAAAGAGTTCCATGCATTAGTGAGAGCTCTTGATCACTGGTCCCATTACTCGAGGTTGAAATAATGTATCCTTCATTTGGATCATGAGGTCTTAAAGTACTTGAGCGGCTAACATTAATTCAATCTAAGACATGCTAAATGGGTTGAGTTCTTGTAAAGCTTCTCCTTTGTGGCCAAACATAAGAAAGGGAGTACTAATGTTGTGGTGGATGCACTATCAAGGCGAAATTCTCTCTTGGTCGTGATGGAAGCAAGGGTTCTAGGCTTCCAATTCATTCGTAAGCTCTACTAAGAAGATGAAGATTTCAAGCACTAACTGTATGAGCAAGAAGGTCTCAAGCATAACCCCTTCACTCTCCAAGAGGGCTTCTTATTCAAAGGCAACAAGTTATGTATTCCAAAGGGTCCAATTTGAAAGGTTCTTACCAAGGAGGTTCATGGAAGAGGTCTAGCCAGTCACTTTGGGATCAACAAGACCATTGATATGCTCAAAGAATATTTTCATTGGCCAAGAATGGGCGGTGTTGTTCATGAAGTGATTTTCAAGTGTTCACTCTGTTAAAAGGCCAAAAGTTAATTCCACGAAGGGTTATACACTCCATTGCCCGTGCCTAATGGTCCTTGGGAAGATGTGAGCATGGATTTTATAACTGCCCTTCCTAGAACTCAAATGGGCAAAGATGCGATTATGGTGGTGGTGGAACATTTCTCAAAGATGGCTTACTTCATTCCTTGTGAGAAGACCAATGATGCCTCTCATATATCCCATCTCTACTTCAAGGAAGTTGTTAAGCTACATGGCATTCTTAAGAGCATTGTGTCCGATCGAGATACAAAGTTTCTTAGTCATTTTTGGAGATGTTTATGGAGGCCCCTTGGTACTAAACTCTTGTATAGTACCCCCTATCACCCTCAAACCGATGGTCAAACTGAAGTAACCAACAAGACCCTTGCTACTTTACTTTGGAGTTTAGTGAGTAAGAGCATCAAGGAGTGGGATCTCAAGCTTCCACACACTGAGTTTGCATACAATCGAACTCCTAGCTTTGCTACTTCCCACTCTCCTTTTGAGTCTTGCTATGGAATCAACCCTCTAACTCCCCTAGAACTCATACCACTTTCACTTGAGTTTAGAGTGAGCTACGAGGCTGAGGAGAGGGCTAAAGAAATGAAGAAGCTTCACCAATAAATTCGGGCCGAGATTAAGAAGACAAACGAGATGGATAAAGCCAGAGCCAACAAACACCGTAAAGCCATTACCTTCAGGCCCGGGAACTTAGTGTGGATACACTTGAGGAAGGAGAGGTTCCCCTCTAGGATAAAGAACAAACTCATGCCAAGAAGTGATGGGCCTTTCAAGGTCCTCAAAAAGGCAAATGATAATGCTTACAAAGAGCTACCCGAGGACGTGGGTGTATCTTCTACATTCAATATGGGTGATCTCACACCCTACCTTGAGGATGAAGAAGATGGTGATGATTTGAGGGCAAATCACATTCAAGAAGGGGAGGATGAAGCAAATGTCATGCCCACACAAATCCAAGTGAACTCAAAAGCCTTCTTACTGCTCACAAGCTACAACAAAGGGGACTTGGTCCGTGTACTGATCTGGAGCTTCAATTCCAACCTTGTCCTAAGCCTTTAAGATGTGTTACTCTCCTATTTTGGGAATGTCAAGAGGCCTTCTAAGAGGTTTGATCATGAAAATAAGGTTAAACCCATGGCAAGAATAAGTTGAGCTCAAAATAGTAGCATGCTCCCAAACTGCCCAGAAGCCAGCACACATACCCGATTTTGCAAGCTTGATTACTCAAGCTTAATTTGCATTTAAGAGGCTACAAATCCACTTTTTGGAACCCCTAATATGTCAGATTTAAGAAAATATAAAGATTTCTAGGTTAAGGGATTCGGTAATAAGTCAATTGGAACCATTTTCCAGATGCTATAGAAACTATTCTAGCCTACACATGCTACACCTTTAATTTTGGCCTATATCTCTCAGAGGGTAGCTCTAAAGTTTTTCCAACTTGCGCCATTTGAAAGCTGACTTTCTAAGCTTTCTAACAACACTTGTTTCACCCAATGGGAGTGAGAGACCTAGGAGATATAGTTATTTGAAGTTGGTAGTTGTAATTTGAAAAGCTGCTGACAATAAACATAAAGCACTTTTTAGCTTTTATCTTTGCATTGCTTTTTGCTTTCCTCTTGCTTTATGGACGTTGTATGGCCCCTTTCCCCTTTCTTTAAGCTTGTTAAAGGCTCTCATTTATAAGAGAGGCCCTTAGGTTGTAAGAAATCAGATTTGAAGGATATAAAATAGCTCAAAGCTTTCTCTCTTCTTGAGTGGAACCTTTATAGAAATGTTGGTGGCTAAGCCTTTGGGCATTTTTTGGTGGTTTCTTAGTCTTGGCGAATGGCTTAGCCTTTAAACCAAGTTATATCTTATGGACAAGAGAAATTTGTAACTAAACTCAAGCAAGCCACATTCGGCCTATCATGGTCACGCTTCAGAAACAAAGAAAAAAAAGAAAGAAATGAAGAAAAGAAAAAAAGGAAAATAATGGAAAGAGCATTCGCTTTGTTGGGATTGTAGAAATATTTATGGCTTTCAACTCTTTATCTCTTCAACTAGGGATGTATTTTATCGATAAATTGTATTGGCCTTGGAGGATGTTGTATGATGCATTAGAAACGTTTAGTTCTTAGTCGATGGCTTCTAGCTCCACATTTTTAAAACATTTGTTCTCCTCTTACCTTTATCCATTTCCCCGTTATAACCTTATGAAAGTCCTTATAATTGTCTAGCGTGTTTGCATTTCAGTGATGGCGAATTAGAGAATCTTGTCAATCTTATAGTAGATTTGAGTCTATGGAAAGAGAATTGAGAGAACCTTCATATCTTTTCAAATTTAACGTTGTGGTATATCAAGTTGTTTTCGAAAATTTCATTCCCTAATCTATTTGACAAATAATTTTTGCATCTTTTTGGGCTACCTTTGGATCGGCTTTGCCATTGAAATGCTACCAATGTCTATCCTAAGGAGGCTTAGAATAATTTTTGGTCTTAGCGTTGCTTGAGGACAAGCAACGGTTCAAGCATGGGGAGTTTGATAAGCGCTTAACGTGTATGTCATTTTAGGGTCATTTTGCTGCATTTTTAAGAGAATTATGTCCTTTCAGTTGCCATTTATACTTCTATTCTCGTTTTATGCTTAGATATGGTTGTTTGATGATATTTGCAGGAATTTAGATCATTTGACCCAGCATTTGACCCCCATTTTAGTGTATATTGACCCCTCGGATGCCCTAAGATGCTATGCATATAGAGCAAGAGAACAGTAAAGAATTTAGTTTCAACCAAGACCACGGTCTAGCCGTGGTGTCTGCCATGGACCGTGGTAAGCTGATAACTATGGCCTCTTTGTCACCCTTTGGCTGTGTGGCTGAAAAGGCCTGAGTTCTTGCTTAGAAGCCTGTCCTTCTGTAGTAGAAAAAGAGGGTCCACCACATAGATAGTCATTCCTACTTCCTAAAATTTTACTTTTTTTAGTTAGGAATTTAGTTTGATTTTTGTGCAAGTGAGAATCATGAGTGAGGAAGTCGGTTTTGTTGGCGGTTTGAAGACTTTGTTGAAGACTGCCATTGCCAAGCCCTTCACTCTCATATCTCACTGAATCATTTGGTTAATTGTTTAATTTTTAATCATGAGTGAGTAGTTTATCTTGTCTAGGGATTTGTTTATTAATGGAAGTATAGTTGGATCATTTTATATTTAATAGCCTTGTGCTTTCTTTTCATATTGGTTTGATTTCATTTTATCAAGTGATTATCATGTTGTGAGTGGACTTGGCCAAATTTGCTTACACCCTTGAGACAATTGAATGAAGAACTGAAAGGTAAAATCCGATTGTTAGACTACTTAATAAGACCTAATATATTTAACTTAGATTAAGATAAATTAGTTTGAAAGAACGACTTAGGTTTAGTTGAGGCAATTTGGTCAATTGCAAAGGAATAGACTAAATTCTAAATCGATTGTAATTCATTGAAATTATCTAATTAGAGAAAAGCACATGTTAATCGTATTGATCCAACACCTTTCTTAACTAAATAAATCTCTAGGCGTTTTTCCTTGATTGAATTTAGAATTAGTTAATTAGAAGTTGCTAAATTAAAATCCTCGATTAAGTAATTGTTTAGCATTTGCTGATAGAAAGGACTCCATGGATTACTTTGGTCGCTGAGGGCAATCTTTTAATCTATACTACAACACCCATGCGCTTGCGGATGTGCCATTATCCTTTTGGGCCCATGTTGTGATTTTCCATAAGCGTGCAGTTTATCACCGTAGCAATTATGGGTGTCGTCCTCAGTGATGATTGTGAAATCCAGATTGAGATTAGTGCCAACAATCCTAGCCCTTTTTCCTCACTAACTAATGAAGAGTTCATCCATTTTGATTTTTTTTCAATTTAAAAGCATAATAACATAACATCTAAATGTTCAGCAAGATCAAAATTTCTAAAGCTTGACAAACTTTTGGCAACACCCTTAGAGGAGTATTGCGCTCAAATCTGAATATGATTAGAGATTACTTAAAGGCACAAGTAGAATTCAGAAACTTTCAGGCCAATCATGCCAAATCTAAACTAAAATAGAAGAGGAACACGAACCATGAGCGCAATAAAGAGGCAAAATTTAGATAGAGAACAAAGCATAGTATCATAGTCTCACAATCACATGAAAATGACAACCCATATCATAAATGCAACCTGAAAGCTTGTAATACCAATATCAAAATTCCACTAGAAATCCGAGATTCAGAATCCAATTTTGCTAATCTGAGAATTCAAGAACAAGATCTAAAACTTAAAAAAAAAAATGAAAACAAAGAATTGAATCTAAGATAACCCTACTCTCTGGCTACTCTCTACACTATGTTGTATGTCTATCCATCCTTCTTCTCTACTTTTAACCTTCAATTAAAGACCGGTAGGTGCATTGTTGCCTCCGTTCTTACTACTATTCATCTGCTCGCATTAACCCCCCACTAATTCCAAGCTTATAACTCCCCAATTAATGAGGAGTGACGATGATAAGAATGAGTGAGTGACAGTCAAATGCAACGATGGAGCAATGAACAGTGGTGATTAAAGCAGGAGAGAGAAACGACCATGGCTGTGCTAGGGAAGAAAATGAAGCAGCGGAAGAAAGAGAGAGAAGGAAGGGTTTGCTCATGTGAATTGCATGTGAAAAATAATTGAGAAAGCGGCTGGGGAAGAAAATAGGCCCCAGAGGAGAGAGAAGGAAGAATGGGGAGGCAGACTAGATTAGGCTGGCCAGGCGAGAGAAAGCGCAGTCTGATGAGTGGAAGAGAAAGGAGAGAAGGGGAAGGCTTCTTTAGCCGCAGACTGGGCACGACCTGCAAAGCAAAGACAAGCCAAGAAAAGAGAGAAGGGAAGCTAGGCTTCAAGTCAAAGAGGGAAAGGAACCGGACTGAGCTATGGGTGAACAAGGCGGACATGCCTAGCTTGAAAAGAGAGAGAGAGAGATAGAAAGAGCTGAGAATGGAAGAGGGAGGGGGAATTGGGTGTGGCTACTTGGCCTGTTCTTCTTCTTCTTCTTTTAGTTTTCTTTCCACCTTCTCCACTTGATCAAGTATTAATCATTTGAGCATTATTTATTTTTCTCAAGTTTTTTTTACAGTTCCTACAAAATAAATGAAATAATATTAAAATTCTAATTTAATCATTTATTTTGGAGCAAATAATAGATAATAAATGGTATAAATTAACTCAATTTCCGGTTGAACAAAGACCTCCACACCTAAGTTTTGCTCATCCTCGAGTAAAATAAAACAAAAAATGCTATAAAAAGAAAAATAAAATCTTAACTCACTTTCATAGGAATCAGGGCTGCAGTTAGCATGTGCAACAAGGCCTTTAAACCCCTCGGTTATCGCTAGTGGATGAGTAAGGTCTCGAGGATTAACAAAAGATATACCCATAAAATCTATAGGAGAAAATAACAAATCGAAAATCTTTTTGTTTTTTACAAAAACTTATATGCACAATACAATGGAAAACATATATACACATTCCAATGAACCACATTACTCAAGAAACCAAAGAATTAGATCACATATAAACACAATGTACACATCAAAAGATTCCCAAGCCCCACTAATGATATCTATACACTGTCTTTCACCCCACATAGAAATTATGCACAAGCGTAACTGGTAAAACCTCACTTTAGGGGACTTGTGGAACGCTCCCGCTCATGTGTTTAAGATGTAACAATTGACTCAATTCATCTTCCATTAATAGAAACTAACATAGGCTTGCTAAAATTCTCAATTATCCACCACTTAAATGCAACATACAAAACAACAATCAAGATGACTTTTTAGGGATGTGATGGGGCTAAGGGTTAAGGGTTAAGAGAGGGACAAATGATTTGGAAAAATGAGAAGCTAAAAGCCGTAGCTAATGACCAACCAATACTTACACCAACTATAATAACCACACACTCTCTTAATATGACAAAATAAAGCACACCCCACTTAAGCGGACCATTGGAAATGAGTATATACGAAGACCCGTCCATGCCAGACACTCTTATTCACAAATCTTTTTTATTTTGGTTTGAGAGTTTTTTTTTTCAACTTTTTTCTTGTAAGCTTTTTCATCTTTTCTTTCATTTTGTTTTCGTTTTTTTTTTCCCCTATCATTAAGAAAATAAATGAATAGCATGCATAACTCAATTTCCAAATGGTCAAAATGATACATCCTATATATAACCAAGATTAACCACCAATAACATAAACACCTACAAGCTACCCAACAGATAATGAAGTATTGCCCACTAGTCTTGGCTTAGGTATAGGAAATGTGTTTAGGCCATGGACTAAAATGAAGGGTGCACAACAAAAAAAGTCAAGGCTCAAAGAGCTAGCAAAGGGAAAATCACTCAAACCAAGGGTTATAATTTGGCTAAGCAGCTCTAAAAAACAAACGAATGCCTCTATTGTATTATCATAATGCATATGCTAAATGTGATTTCAAAGTAAATCAAAGTAAGTTCTAGAGAGGCAATTATGGAAGAGACACATATGAAAGAAAAATGTGAGACTAAAAATGATGAATTAGTCTTTAAGGCACAAAATCTTATGGGTTATCTACCATAGTCAACCTTGCATAGAAAAATGTAGGGGGGTTAGGACTGTACAAACATCACCCTCTAGGGCAAAGTTTCGTCAATGCAAACCACATCTACATACAACCTAATGCT
>NCQT01050510.1:22747-33483 GCA_002740465.1 Stenocereus thurberi | reverse complement strand
TGACATTGAAGATAGCCCAAGCTCACATGGTTCAGGAGGAGAACACTAAGCAAGAACCTGGTGTACTCGAGGCCACTGAGGAACCAAACTCAAATGCTCCAGGCGCCTATACAGATGTGTCCTCCGCTAATCACACATGATGTTGTTTCTCTTTCTACTCTCAAAAATAATTTCTTATTTGTATGTTTCTAAACAATTTGGTTGGTTTTAAAATAATGATTTGCCAAATATTTTTGTGAATCTACACCTTTTGATGAAAGTCAAAAAGGGAGAGAAATGTTGTCGACTCAAGGACATTGATGATGTATGATCAAAGCCTACCTAAAAGGCTTTGAAAGCTTCTACCATTCACATCTAGGTGACCATAGGTGCCCTTTTGTCTTGGTTGTGCTATATTTTATTATGCTATGATTGTTTAATATGCTCAAATGTTTGATATTCCTTTATGACTTTCAAATTAGAGCTGCCAGTGACAATGTGATTGAACATTTGAATGTTGCAACTCAAGGATATTGTGTGTTTTGAGTGAAAGACAAAAACTCAATTTGAGTATATTGAGTTATATCATACTAACCTATGTTGACTTTGCGGGAATCCAATGCCAAAGTCAGAATCTCTGACTTTGGTATTAGCAGAATTGTTTTTCAAAAAAAAAATGATATATATATGAACTTATTTTATTCTTGAGATATGTTGCTTTTAGTATCATTGGAAAGAATCCCTTATTCACATCTGAGGGTAATGCAGTATATCATTACATAACATCCAAGATCTTGTAAAGATTTTACTTGATCGAGTTTAAGAAAGTTGTATTAAATCAAGCTTGAATTAATTTGCAAATTATTTTGATTGATTTCGGTGAGATCTTTGGAGATCAAACCAAGCTCTTTCAAGATCCGTTATTGTCATCAATCGAGAGCTTTTTTGGGAATCACCATGGTTCGCATTATCGACATTGAATTCTGTATAGAATACATTGATGAATTGGCAAGTACTGCTCTAATTATCAAGAAGGTCGTAAATCTATAAAAAGTAGAGCTAAAGCATATGGCAAGATATAAGAAAGAATTACATTGTGAAAAGGACTCAAGTGCAATCATCCTTAATACGTTGTTGTGTGCTTCTTGTTCATTTGATTATTTGAAAGGGAGAACTGTAACAATTAAGCTAGCAAACTCATTTGGGTAGTTAAGTATTGAGAAATCAAAACTTAGTAAGTGTGCTAGCTAAGGTTCCTTAGTTCAATAAGCTTGGAATGCTATACAACGTGTAAAGTAACGGTCATTGGTGTATACTTCTTAAGTGAACAAGAAGTGGAGGTGATTAAATCCTAACGACAGAAGTGCCTTGGGCGGTGCCTAGCCTTATTTAGAAGAGTGAACACTGTACCATATCTGGTGTTTTAATCCCATTATATTTTTCCATTTTAACTTTGTTTATTACTAACATTGGTGACTTACCGTCAAGGTTATCTTCTCTGAGATTGGCAGTACATGGTCAAAGATCATTGGAATTTTTATAAAGTCTTATTTTTTAAGATATCACTCTATTCATCCATCTCTGTAGTGATCTAACATTGACTTCTGTGACCTTCAATACGAAAGAGACGACAAATATTATTTGAGTTGGTGTTTGGCACTGAAATTGCACATTTTAATTGGTCTACGTGTATGTAGGTGCACTAATTACAAATGCATATATCTATGGTTAATTGTTAGAGCACTATCAATATAGGCTCAATTGGTATAATTTTTGACATTACTTTTTATGTAATTTAATGAGAATATTGTATATTACATCAAGAAAAATGAAAGATTACAGTTGTATTTTTATGTTAATGGCACATATTGCAATTACAGATTGTTGCCTTAGTGTCTCCGTTGAAGCATATACAGGATCTTATAATTTATTATCTTAATTAATCATAATAAATGAAAATAGAAATTTGAAAATGGTAGGCCAAGAACCTTACAAGATTATGTTAAAAAGTTGTAAGTAAAATCTTTTTTTTTATAATTGCAATTTCTTCCACACATTGTTTAGATTTTGATTGTCTTTACTGTGTTGCTTGGCAAGGGGGAGTGATGAGGTGAAAATTTGAACGGGCACACGTTAAGCTTTATTGTTTATCTGCTCAGTTGACTTAGCGCAAATCGAAATGCCTTTTAAATTAGAGTATTGATTTCAAATGAAAAAGGAATTTGAGCATAGAACTGGAGACCGTGGAAATGAAGGATATTTTCTCACTAGTGTGGTAGTAAAATATTCATTGTAAAAATTGGAAAAATCAAGCTTAAAAACGTGTGGTGTTTTATCTAGATCTGGCAAATGGATAATTCGATTCAGGTACGGGTCGAGTTAAGTTTGAATCGGGTCATATTTCGAGTTAAGTGATATTTCGGGTTAAGTGATATTTGGGTCGGGTGAACTTCAGTTCGGATTGACTTCGGGTCAACCGATTTTTGATTCAATACGTTTATCATGCAAAAACATGCAACTTTATCAAAAATTTCAAGTTGGGTATTGTTTAGTTCAGATCAAATTAGATTTCGGATCCACTTTTAGGTGAGCCTATTTCTGATGTCAGGTCGGGTGTGCATCGCGGTCTTTTGGTTCTGATATCGGATCTCAGGTCAGTTTTACCGGGATGTCAGGTCGGGTGTGCATCGCGGTCATTTGGTTCTGATATCGGATCTCAAGTCAGTTTTATCGGGTCTGATTTTATCGCATGTCCTTAATTTTTTTCCTTTCTAGTCCTTTTTCCTTCACTTTCAATGGTATGGAGCACAACAGCTCACATGACTATAAGGATAAGGCAGCAGGAGGATCACCTAGGTGTGCACTAGATATGAGGGCCGGCTGCTAAGGGCAATGGTAGGTCGAAAAAAAGCGAAAGTCAGATTTTGATCTGTATTTCAAACTTTCTGCATTTTCTTTTTGGGATAGTGTTACTTGATGTTGTAACGTATACTAGATTAGATTTAATGTGCAAATTTGATATGATGTCCACATTTTGAGGAAGCACAGGGTTTAATAGTTTGATTTATCAACCTTTTACTTCTAGAAATCCATTAAATAAGGCATTACTCTGACTTTATGATTATGATAGAATTTTAAAATAAACATTCAAAACAGTATATCGTTTAATTATAATTTGTATACAACACGGATTTAAAACTAGTTTAAGAATAATTAAGTCCATCTCAAACTGTTTTTGTAGATGCCCCCGGAGCAGGTAATTTGGTGGCGATTTCATGGTTGTTAGCTGTAATAATGGTGATTGAACCGATGATGAGACGACCAAAGAAGTACCAGTGGCAGTTTGTGCGCCCTCTGTGTTTTCGCCTGTGACAACGACCCATCGGTCCATACGCTTGGTGTTCAAAAAAGTAAACCGCTTGTACGTTATTTTTACATGTGAGCCATGAACCCGGAGTATTTGTGGCCAGTTTGTTTGCGCTACCTTGTGGAAAGAATCCGCTGTTAATCACCATGGAATGCAGGTAACTAGAATATGGGTTCGCATTTAACATCAACTTTATCAAAATGAAAGAACTAGGCGTCACTTTTAAGGGGACCTAATTCAAAAATGAATAATTCTTATCATCAAAGCATTAGGTGCATATAGATATGATAAAAACTTACCCGATCAAAAAATTCGATTTGAATCTATCAAAAAATTTTGGATTTTCAAAACGATTTTCTTGACCGGAATTTGAAATAAATCGAGCCCGAATCTCTGCAAAATAGCTGGTCAAATCTAGCTCGAATCAAAACCCGAACCTACCTGTTTAAGTCGAGCATTACATCCATATGTTTTGATTTTTCTTTAATTTATCTCTATTAACAATAATGCTCCGTCATTTTTATGGAATAATTTAGATAAATATTATATAACTATTTCACCCCTATAGAAATTAAACAATAATATCCTTTTTTCCCCTCAGTCAAACCCTGGGAATTTAGATGGTTTTTCTTTTTATCATTGAGCTGTTTGTGGAGTTTCGAGGACGAAACTTCTTTTTAGAGGTGGCAGAATGTAAAACCTGAAAATTTATATTTATAATCCTCGAAGAAGGGTTAAGATGATCCTTAGTTACTTGAGCTCGTAGGTAATATTTTAGAGTGATCATTCATTTAGTTAGGATTTCAAGTCGAGCCCATTTTTCGTTTTGGGCATAATCCAAGGCTTTTAATGAAGAATTATTAATTTCAAATTTAAATTTGAGATTATTAATTTATAAACAAAATTGTGGATTTTGATTTTTGAATTTTATTTCAAAAATTGAGATTTCATTATTTAGAAGTTCTATCTCAAAAGTTCAAATTTTATAGATTTTTAATAAGGTGGTATTTGTCGTTAGGAGGTTAAAATTCCCTAATATTATAAAACATTTTTTTAAACCCAAGATGAGCCCCCCTCTTGAGCATCAGCGATGATACAACACCCCAAAAAAAAAAATTGAGCCTACTTCTACGTGAAAACCCTTCTTCTCTAAATCTCACCTTAATTCATCTTACTAGGTTCTAAAATCCTTGCTACGCACGGATGTCTTTAAAATTTTAGGTAAAATATTTTTTGGAGATGTTATAATTAATCTTATAATTTAAATTTTTAGAAATAATATTATTAACATATCAATAATTTATTTACTTTTTCTCTTCATAAAAGTAGTTGAAAAGACAGTATTTATTATGATGACCACAAATCACATATTATTTCAATTTTTATTTTTAAACAAAGTCTTAATAAATGTTTCAAAGGCATGCGTTATGACTGCATCATTCGCACTCACTTTAATATATAAATATATGATTTCTCTCTCCCCACAACCCTAACCCCCACTACCCCTCTCCCCTTTAGCCACTGCCGCCACCACCTCCAGCAGCATGCGACCGCCGCCACCACCACCAAGTTGCTATTGCCTACTGCACCTCCCATCAAACCCACTAAGCCTTCCTCCTTGATTTTTGGGTGAGAAAGCTTAGTTATGTAGGTTGTTTGAGTTTTAAAACCTTTATGCTCTTAAAAAATAAATTTTTATAGCAAATTCGCTCAATTTCGTGACTCTAAATACTTCCCTATTATGATTGAAATATAATATTCAGATTTTGGGTGATTTGAAGGCATACAAACAAGCATCTCCCCTCCCACTTTCATATTCAAGGTAAGCTTCTAGTAATTTTCTTGAAAGGGGCTACTTTTATGAAGAGAACTCGAGGTCCTTGCGAATCCAAATTGTGAATCCTTGCACACCCAGCATCCTTGTGAATCCGAATTTGGGAATATCCATTTTTTGACCTCGAATCTATTATGAATGAGTCCTATTTTAGATGCTTTCGAATATGGAGTGATTGAAGCACTCACTAACGAGTACGTTGATCGAGAATTAAAAAAATGAAACATTTAACGGCAATCTTCATGATCATACTTATGAAAATTTTGCTTAAAAGACTTTAATACCTCAAATTTGGTTGTATGCTACTCTTTTAATTCTTCAAAACCTTGACTGCCAATCGATCTTGCTTTTCAAACTCTCCAATGCAATTTTTTTAAAGAAAAAAACTTATGTTCCTTTTTTTTTCTAGAATCTTAATGTACTCCTTATTATTCCCCCCCTCCTCCATTTATACTATCACTTGAAGGGAAGTTAATCATTAAGGAGATTGAAGGCAATTATTACCATGGGTGAGCGTGGCTAGAAAAGTAGAATTAGTTTGGGGGGGAGTATATTGAGATTTATCAATGGGCTAAAAGATTAAATTATTAATCCCAATATTAGTGAACTAACTTGCAGTGGGTATATATAACGAATCTCTCTGTAACACCCCTCTACCCCCGAGGGATGTCACACCACCAGGATCCCCGAGGGAGACCCCTAAGACTGTTGTAACTAATGGCTTTCTTAAAGATTTTACCTAATGCTAGGTTAGTTAGGGAATTTATGAAACGAAACTGCAAGAGTTCTGTCTGTAATTGCAACGTTTGTAAAGTTCGCATTGCGAACTTAAGGGATGCCTGTGAGTTTACAGTAAAATTTCAACAAAAACTAGAAGTTTCCCACGAGTCACACACTCGGGGTTGAGTCTTATGCCTTTACAATAATTATTTCAATAATTTACATAAGTTTACACCACCAGAGCCACTACATGCTTGTTTCATACACTTCCTTAACCAAAACATTAATTCAGGCAGCTTCACAAACATTACTTCTCAGGTACACCTGCAAGAACGACTGATAGCCCTAGAAAGTAGATAGGTTCTTTCATTCCTTCACCACCTGGGGGAAAAAGGGGAAAGAAAATGGAGTGAGCCACCACATGCTCAGTGAGTGCTCCTCCACTCCTTAAAACAAAACCTTTACAAGCAATATTACTTATAATATTCACTTAACAAGCAGTTAAGTAATACTAACGTGGTATTAAGCTACGTATCATAGCTCGTAGGTTCTTGGCCAGACATTCAAGCATGATAGATTCTTAGTTTCGAATAGCGTTGGCAAGTTAGGAACTTGCTTACACATCATGTGATTCTAAAACATAAACATTGGATGCACTATTACTTACATACTCAATATGCACTTTTAAATGTCATTACTTGATGCACTATGAGAAACATGGTCACACACACTACTTGAAGTCACATACATCCATGCTTAGAAACCTTTTTCGTTAGGCAGGTGTAGAAACTTTCTCTTCCTTCTTTGTAAAGCAATACTACTCATACTAACCACGTATCAAGCATTTTTGTATTATGAATCATCATATTAAGCTGTATGACACCCTCGTAGGCTATTCACATGTCAAACATTCATTCATTTAGGAGAGATGCCTTCATTCATGGAACTTTTAACATACTATAAACTTTCTTTCTCAATTCATGCACTTTGAATCAAACAGGTTTGATATAGAAAAGGATGATGCCACATGATGTTAGAATCCACATTCAACCACGCTTAAAAATCATTTCATAAAGCATTCATTGAAAACTTCCTTCTTTCATTGAAAGCATTTTCTTCACCTCTTGAGCTCTTGTTCTTTTGAAAGAGATTTTATTTCGTATTAGTCATACAATGACCCTTATAAAATTTTTATACTTCATTCCATATGGCCTCTTAGAGCCCGTAAAAACTTTCTTATCTTTCAAAACACTTGAAATGGCAAGATGCCAACTGCTTTCTTTACTTGTTAGGAAAATATATTTGGCATAAGATCATTACAGGATGCTGAGTGGATGAGATCTATTCTCAAACCCCATGGTGAGACCTAATGTTTACATTAAGCTCTTACTCTCGGGACGGCTACATAACATATCGGACCATTACATTACCCCCCTCAGGGTCTTCTAGGTTTTTCTAGTGCCAGGACTTATCCCCTAAGCTAACATCATTCATATCATATTGTCTGCAGCACATTATCTTAGCCAATTTAAAGCTTATGGGCCATAACGGCTAATAACTTTGTTGTTTCTTTTGGTAAAATCACTTATCATACAACTTACTCCTTTGTAAAACATTTTAGGGATTTCCCTGTTCAAGCAGGTTCACTCCCAAATAATGTTTGTATAGCTAAAGTAGGCCATTGCTTGTTATTAGTCATCGCTATTATTAGTTTGAAAACACGAGAAACGTTCTTTGTCAAATCACCACACTCACACACATAATGCATCTTAATAACATAAAAGGGGAGGGATTTGCACGTATTACATTCAAACACTTCATAATCACTTCAACAATACAATGAGCAACACATGGCCTCGTAATCCACACGATTGCGGTTAATTCACAACCCAGGCTCCCTCCTCACAAGCGCCGTACCACAAAGGACCTCGAACTACTCATAGTTCTACCTTAAACCATCTAACTACTATCTCGGTTTAAATTTCACAATCTAGCATCCTAATCATTATGATATACTGAAAAGCGATGCATAAACTTATGCAACTTATCAATGCTTAACTTACAAAATTAATCAACTAACAATTAGCAGTGCGCTGCATCCAACGGTTATAACCATGCAGATATATATATATATATATATATATATAGGCATTCATACGACCTTAACTTGGAACGGACATTTAGTAAGCAAAGTTAAACTAACTAAGCATGAAGCACGATTACATTGATGTATTGCAGTTAAGGGACGTAAACATGCATAGTTAGTCATTCAAATGCTATGTCCTAAGCTATTGCATAAGCATAATTCAACTAAATAGACAAACATCGATTCGGGACGTTCATTCATTGTCTCAAAGTTACATTCCAAGCCTAATTAAGTCATTTAAACATAATACGATTCTAAACGTTCATTTATTACATCGAAGTCATTATTCGAATCTAATTAAGTCACTTGAACGTAATACGATTCAAAGCATTCATTTATCATATCAACGTTGCTATTCGAACCCATTCAAGTCATCGAGACATAATACGTTTCTAAGTATTCATTTATCATGTCGATGTCACTATTCGAACTTAATTAGATCCTTTAATCATAATATGATTCTAAGCATTCATTAATTGTATCGATGTTACTATTCAAACCTTTTTATGTCATTTAAGCATAATACGACTTTAGGCATTCTATTATTACGTCGAAGTTACTATTCAAGTCGACCCTTCAAGCATGCGTTAACTGAATATACTAAAATTGATTCTAAACATGCATAACTTAGTTCGAATTAAACTTTCAGGCATGGATTAGCTGAATATGCTAAAATTGATGCTAAACATGCATAACTCAGTTCGAATTAGATTTTCAAGCATGTAATAACGAAACATACTAAAATTGATTCTAACATGCATAATTCAGTTTGACTCAAACTTTCAGGAATGTACTAATGGAATATATACCGAATTCGATTCTAAACGTGCATAACTTGTTTAGAACTAAACTTTCAGGCATGTATTCCGTTTAAATCAGCATGCATAGTTTACTTATTACAATTTCGATGAAATTAACGAAACCTAAGTTGATTGCATCATCATTTAGACTAAACATTTTCAAATGTATTAATAATTTAGGAGAGGAAGAACACTTACTTGGACTAGCTTAAATTCCCACTTAATTGACTATAAATTCACGCCCTGAACGCACGTCCAACTCGCTAAACACGAACCCTAGCTGGATTGCTCACTAACCCGAAACCCTAGCTTCCAATTTGATGGAATTTCTATGTCGTTTGGGTCGAATTCGACCCCTTAATTTATAATGGGGGTTGTTTTTGCTGAGTATGGCCGGATTCCGGCACGCGGGTGTTGGTTTTCAGGGCAGCGAAGCGTGGGTTTCTGGTTGTTTTGGGCCATGAGAAGTGGAAGGTGGAGAGTGGTGTGGTGGACGGCCATGACGCATGGGTAGGGGACCGGTGGTTGCCTCCTCTCGCCGGCGATGCGTGGCGGATCGCGGTGACGCCAGACGCCGGTCAGTAGTTACCGGTGTGAGAGAGAGAGAGAGAGAGAGAAAGAGAGAGAGAGATTGAGAGCGAGCATTAGAGAGAGAGGAAGGTGGGTCGGGGGCCACGGGGGTCTTGGCACCCGAATTAGGCCCCCCTTTCTACTTTCCTTTTTCTTTTCTTTTTTTTTGTTTTGTTGCTCAATTAACATAATTCAGCTAGGTTCTGGTCCCAAACCTATTAGCGATCAGACAAAACTCGAGTTGAGACGTCCTGCAACTAACATTTTAATTTAAACTTCAGAAATCGACTAAATAAAACAAAAATGATTTTTAAAAACTCGAGTTAGCATCGATTCAATAATTTTATAAATAAGTAACGTCAACAATAACATTAATCATATAGTCGTTCTTTTTAATGGAATTAATTGTTAAAAACACACACAGTTGACTTAATAACCTTGTTGAAAAATAATTCAAATGCAAATTCATAAATTTAGCAACTGAAACAGTTAGTCAGTAGCAGAATGAAAGTGCGGCCCTTACACTCTCATTTCCATCCATATCTCTAATTGACATTGCACATAAGACTTTGATTAGTTTAGGGCTCTTATTTCGGGTCCATGCCATGCCTACATTTGTATAGGGCTGCTATTAAACTAAAATTAGTTTTGTGAAAATTTGTAGTCCAACAGTTACCCTCCTTGTATCATATGTGTGAGCATTTGTGAGCATGATGATACACGAAATTTGCTATATTAATTAATTTGTTTTTTTAATAGATTGCAATGGATGAGAGTAATGGTTCTCAAAGGGCACCCCTCGAAAATGGTGATGAGTGAACTCATGATACCATTTACAGACATTTCTTGTCCTTGAAATCCCTTACTATTTCCCCTCTACAGACTCTAGGGTCACATGGTTATGAAAAGAAAAGGTACAACACGGCACCCTCTCCTATTCACACAATAATGGGAAAAGTTGTATTAATGCCTGTAGGGGCTATGCGAACTTTTTTGATGCCATAGCTCTTGAAAAGGTCAACACGGAGTCTAATAGGGATGAAAAAATTTTTGTTACTACATCATTTTTGTCCTGCTCTCCATAAACTTCTCACTTTGAGGAGAAATTGGGGTGAAATTTTTAAATTTTGAGGGTTGTTCATCTTTATGATGGGTGTTATTGAATGGATAGAGCATATCCTGAAGCACTTTGAGCATACCCTTAGATCAGTAGGCATATATGGAGTTGTTGGTGTATCTTATTACCCTCATCATTTTGATACGGATGTACATAGAGCATTTTGTGAGCTTTGAGGTCCTCTAACAAACAAACTTCATCAC
>NCQT01050455.1:6793-18329 GCA_002740465.1 Stenocereus thurberi | reverse complement strand
TTCAAAGTTGAAGTTATTCGATCGTGAAGGTGTA
Source organism: Stenocereus thurberi (assembly GCA_002740465.1). NCBI lineage: Eukaryota > Viridiplantae > Streptophyta > Magnoliopsida > Caryophyllales > Cactaceae > Stenocereus > Stenocereus thurberi. The sequence goes on along the minus strand of NCQT01050455.1, from coordinate 18,295 downwards.
TTGTAGAGGTATCTAATTCTAACTAATGCAAATATGAATATTATTAAGCACATAACTATGAAGTAATTTTTTTATTATGATGGAAGGTGTTTTAGTTAATATGCTATATTATTATTAATAGCTGAAGAAACTAATGAAATAACTTATTCTAACTTAAACAGAATATGAAAATTCCAAAGCATTGTAGGTGGATGGTTAATAGACTTTTTCCCAATAGAGGTGGATTAACACCGGAGTTTGTGGTGGGGGTTAATGAGTTTGACATGTTTGCAAGAAACCTTCTTGTGTATTTGAGGGAGAAAGTATATAGGTGTCCTTGTGAGAAGTGTGATAACACAAAATTTGTACCACCGGAGGAAGTAAAGGTTCACCTATATAAGAAGGGGTTCACTAGTGGATATTGGTATTGAACATCACATGGGGAACTTCAACCCCGTCAAGATGAAGAAGTTAACATGCATTAGAGTCCATCTAGTATTTCTTCCCAAAATCATGATATGTCCAACGATACGTATCACACAATGGTTGAAGATGCTTTTAATCAACATGTTCTAGAANNTCATAATCCAGATGCACAAGGGTTTTATNACTTATTAAATGCATTACAACGTCCATTGTGGGATGGTTGCGCTAATCATTCTGAGTTATCTGTTGCTCTTAGATTGATGAATATTAAATCCCCGCACAATATGTCGCAGAGTTGTTTTAATGAAGTTGTAAAACTTATGAAAAAAGCATGTCCATCTAGTAATTATGTGCCAAGTAAGTTCTCCGATGTAGAAAAATTAGTGAGAAAATTGGGGTCACTTCCGTAAAAATAGATTGTTGCATTAATGATTGTACGTTGTATTATAAAAATGATGCACATCTACAACAATGCAAATTTTGTGATGCTCCTCGATATAGGGTGCGTAAGTCACAAAAAAAGAGAAAGCAAAAGGATGTTCCTTTGGCAAGAGTGCATTATCTTCCCATCATTCGTAGGCTCAAAAGGTTATTTGCATCTCATAGTTCTGCTCAACACATTAGACGACATTATGAAAATCCTCGAGAGCCTGGTGTATTATGTCATCCATCTGATGGAGAAGCATGGAAACATTTTGATAGAACTTGACCTGATTTTGCCTCTGAGCCACGTAATATTAGACTTGGTTTATGTGTCGATGGTTTTTCTCCACTTTCATCACAGTATGCAAAGCCCTATTTATGTTGGCCAGTAATTCTAACTCCTTACAATCTCCCTCCTGAAATGTGTATGAGCACACCTTATGTGTTTTTGACTTACATTATTCCTGGTCCGAAAAATCCCAAGGCTAATATAGATGTATATCTACAACCTTTGATAGATGATTTGAAAACCTTATGGAATGAAGGTGTCCAAACATATGACATTTCTAAGAAGGAAAATTTTCAAATGAGGGCTTCATTAATGTGGACTATTAATGATTTTCCTGCTTACGGCATGTTGTCTGGGTGAAGCACTCATGGAAAATTAGTTTGTCCTATTTGTATGTCGTCATCCAAAGCCTTTCGCTTAGAGAATGAAGGGAAGTCAACATGATTTGACTGTCATAGACAATTTTTGCCAATGGATCATCAATCTAGAAGGAATAAGGATGCATTCAGAAAGAACAAAAGTGAAAATGGTAGGCCTCTTACTAGACTACATGGCGAAGAAATATGGCAAACTGTGCAACACCTTCCTAAGGTTACTAAGAATGGACCTTTTGTCATTGAAGGTTTTGGACAAGTTCATAACTGGACCAAACAAAGTATATTTGGGAATTGCCATATTGGAAGACAAACTTATTTCCGCACAATTTGGATGCTATGCATATAGAGAAGAATGTATTTGATGTTGTTTTCAACACAGTTGTGGATATAGATGGAAAAACAAAGGACAATGTCACAGCCAGAATGGACTTGAAATTATATTGTAGGCGCAAAGAATTAGAGCTAAAAGAGTTAGCTAATGGCAAAATTGTGAAACCAAAGACCAAGTTTAGCTTTTCAATGGAGCAAAAAAGGGTTGTTTGCCAATGGGTGAAGAATTTGAGAATGTCGGATAATTATTCATCATATTTGGCTAAATGTATGGATGTTGATAAGACCAAGATAAGTGGTTCGAAGAGCCACGATTGCCATGTGTTCATGCAATTATTGCTTTCAATTGCATTCAGTGCACTTCTTGAACAAATACGGAAGCCTCTTACTAGATTTAGCCAATTTTTTAGAGATTTATGCTCAACAGTGTTACACAAGGAGAAACTATCCCAGATGGAAAAGAACATGTTTGTAACCTTGTGCAAATTAGAGCGTATCTTCCCTCCTGGCTTCTTCAATTGCGTGGAGTATTTGCCTGTACACATGGCTTATGAAGCAAAATTAGGGGGACCAGTCCAATATTGTTGGATGTATCCTTTTGAGATGTAAATATTTATTTTTTTATACATAGTTTTTTAAAATATTATGAGTATTATGTAACATTTACTTATATACATGACAAATTATATTATAGGTTTTTGGGCTTATTAAAGAAAATGGTGCAGAATAAAGCTCGTCCAAAAGGCTCAATATATGAGGCATACATTAATCTTAAAACATCTCACTTTTGCACATACTATTTTGCATCTAATGCACAGTGTATGAGGAATAGAAATAAAAGAAATGAGGCTGAAGGTGAGCAAGATGATACACAACCAACTTTATCGGTTTTTCGTCCACAAGGTCGTCCCACTGGGCGAGTAACACCGCGGTGGTTGACTGATGAAGAATATAATGCTGCTCATCTTCATGTTCTACTAAACTGTGAGGAAGTACAATCTTATATTGGGTTAGTTGTTACTATTTTATACCTTAAATATATTCTTTCAAAACATATTTAACACATACTTAATCCTAAAAATGAGTGTGCACTTGGCAGTTTCTTCACTCAAGAAAACCCATATCTTTCTGATGAGTAGGTTGATGCTATAATCGCGACACAATTTGCTTCATGGTTTAGAGGGAATGAAAGTTCAAGATAACTTAATGCTTAGTTAAATAATTAATTAACCATATGTATATTTTTAGTTGAGTAACAAAATTATGTTTTCTTATTTACTAGGTGGACATGATGCAAATGTATGATACAGAATGTCATCGATATTTGTGTCAGTTAGCATTGGAACCTCTAAGACTTGCAAATACATGACCTATGTATACAGTCAATGGTTATAAATTCCATACAGAAGCTTGGAATGAAGAGAAAAAAACTTACAACTGTGGAGTTTGTGCTAAAGGAACTGGAGAAGGTGGCATTGAAAATGATTTCTATGGGATTTTGAAACAAGTAGCTGAGATTGAATATCCAGGAGAACTAATCAAAAAGTGTGTTCCGTTTAGTTGTCACTGGTTTGATAATACCCCTAATAGTGGTACAAGGGTGCATAAAGATTTTGGTATTGTAGAGATTTTATTAGTAGTAAAGACAATCTTGTTTCTTTTGTGATAGTCTTCTTTATGCATGTTTTTATGTTTTTATGTTATTTCTTAAGAGTACATATCGCGTTCTTGATTTCTATGTTTGACAATTATCAATTTTGTGTTTATTTGTTTTATGAATTTTTTCTCCTTGAAAGATGTCGAAGAAAGATCGTACCAAGAAAAAGTTCTGTTTCACTTTTACTCCTTCTCAAGGGACTCCTGCATCTATCCCTTCACCTACCATTTCTCCTACAGTAGATCCCAACCAAAATTCCATCCCTACAAGCTCTCTACCTTTTCATAATCGTACCCAACCACATACCCAATTGTCTACTATCCAACCAACCTACCTTTCTTTTGGCCATGTACCTATATCTACTACTACTCCAATAGCTACTTCTACTCCTACAACTACTCCTGAAACTTCTCAGCCTTCATAAGAGGTTTCTCAACCTATTGAAGAAGTCCACGACCAACTAAGATGAAGATCTTTCTACAAGGAACAGAGTAAGTACTTGGTTTTTGTGTTGGTTGTTTTTTTTTTTTTTAAATTAACATTACAAAATGAAATTTTTAACACTATTCCTTTATAACACTATTTCATTATATCTTGGCAGATTCTGCCCAAACCACACTCATGTCATTCATGCCATCTCTAATATCATGAGAAGTAAGTATGATTTACCATATCATACTTGGAAGGAAATACCCATTAAAGTGCGAAATATGTGGTTTGATGAATTCAAAATAAGTTGCCTAACAATTGGAAAAAAAAAAAAGGTTCATTATTTTTCATGTAGTTACATGTGCCTATGATTTTGGTTTATTTTTAGAAACAATTTTGTTGGGATGATGAGCTTGCTCATGAGATTAGGAGAGTTTTCGAGTTCCATGGATCATCAAGATTAAAAGGAATGACTTTTGAGACTCGAAAACGTGGGAAGCAACCTGTGTGGCTAAGCAAAGATGTTTATGATGGCTTATGTGCATATTAGGAGTCTGAAAAATTCAAAAGGAAAAGTCTATTAGGCAAGACAAATCAAGGATCACCGTTGGGAATAGGTTCTTCCCCATTCAGAGCATAGAAGAAGATTGGTAATATATATATTATTCGATGAGTAATACGTTTATTTTAGCTAACTAATTGAAATTATTTACATATATTGATAATCATCTATTCTACTTTTTATTGTATGTAGGCGGAAGAATTGAAAAGAAAGCCAACTATTGATGAATCATTTGCATGCACCCACTTCAGGAAAAAAGATCAATCATTTGTGGATGAAAAGTCTAAAGAAGCATATGTAAGTGACTCATTTTTTTGAAAATTTGTTTATTTAGTAGAATATATTGTTACTCATTTTTTATCTTGAAATTGACAAAAATACTTAAATTCTTCTTAATATAGGAGAAGTACAAAAAAAAAAACTTTCGGAGATCTAATCATCTACTCAAGGTGAAGGTTATACCTCCCAAACAATACCACTTCCTCAACTATCTACAGAAACTCAGATGAATATTTGGAAGGAGGTTGTTAGCCTCACCAAAAAAGGTAAAATTTATGGATTTGGAATGGAGGGTTCATGTGCGTCTACTTCCGGTCCACTAACTAGCACCAAAGTTTCTATTGAACTGCTTGAAAAGGAGAAGCAATCAAAGAAAAAGTTAAAAAGAGGTTGAACTGGTTTGAGAAACAACTAGACCATACCACTAAGCAATTAGATCAAACCACTAAACAACTTTCTAAGACAACAGAACTTGTAAAAATTTTGATGTAACAAATGAACTTTACAATCCCAATATCCATAAATGTTGGTGTTGTAAACGGTGGAAATGGAAGCAATAGTGGTTTTCATGGTGGTAACGATGAAGATGAAGATGAAGATGATGATGAAGAAGAAGAAGAAGAAGAAGAAGATGATGATGATGGTGATGATGATGATGACAATCATGAGCACCAAGAGAATGAGGATGCGGATGAGAATGACGGACAATTCATATGGCATGGAAACCTTGTTTGATGATCTAATATGACTTGTTTTATGGTTTGAAGCACTTTCAATGTTGTTGAATTATTGTAATTTAAATTTATATCTTTGTTGTGAAGATATTGATGTCGGATGTTGTTGTTTGGTTATTGTGGGAGTATGAAGTTTGGTTGCTATGGAAGCATGAAGTGTTGTTATCATGCATATGTAAATATGTGATTATAGTTTTGTAAATTCAGGGGCAAGTGCATATTACAAATGCAGTTGTCAAACTATTACTATATTCGGTCACAAAATCAGTCGCAAATTACTCTTCACTATTCCATAATCGGTCACAAATACAGTCACAAAGAAACATAATTCCCAACAAAGTTAGTCATAAAAGCGGTCACAAAGAAGCATAATTTCCAACAAATTTAGTCATAAAGGCGGTCACAAAAGGCCGAGGTCACAATTTCAGCCACAAATAATATGGTCGCAAATATCGTCACAACTCGATCCGAATTTCTCACTGAGAAAGGCGTCACAAGGTAGGTTTCAAATATTATGTGGTCGCAAATGCGGTCCCAAAATGTGACTACTATGTCGGTCACAAATTGGGACGATATTTGTGACCGATTCAGCCGCAAATCTATTTTTCAACCAAGGGTTTTGTGACCACAGAGGTCACAAAGGTCATTTGTGACCGATTTTTCACAATTTGTGACCGCTTTTTCAGTCACAAATGAACAGTTTTTTAGTAGTAAGCATCTCATATGGAGTTTTAAAACCAACAGTAGAATTTGGGATCCTATTAATCAGGTAAGTTATTGTTAAAATACAATCTCCCCAAAATTTTGTGGGCGCCTTTGACTGGAAAAGCAACGCTCTAGCTACCTCCAAAAGGTGTTTGTGTTTTCTTTCTACTATGCCATTCTGCTGAGGAGTATCCACACATGAGGTCTGATGAACAATTCCTTTCTTTTTATAAAAAGCTAAGGCATGTTGATCACCAAACTCTAAACCATTATCTGATATGATAATCTGGACTTGTGTATGAAATTGAGTTGTAACATAAGCAATGAAAGTTTCCAATATAGAAGAAGCATTGCTCTTGTGAGACAACAAAAAAAACCCATGTTGCTCTTGAAAAATCATCCACAATTGAGAGAAAAAAATTTGAAACCATCGTAAATGGCTACCCTATAGGGACCCCAGATATCTATGTGCAAAAGTTCAAATATCTTATTTGCTCTTATAATACTGGAAGGAAAAGAAGATCTGTGCTGTTTGGCCTGTGGGCAAATGCTGCAAATGGAATCAAATCTTTTGTGAGGCAGTCCTAGAATGTAAGCCATATGCTGAGGAGATGGGTGGCCTAACCTACAATGCCACAGTTCAAAAGTGGTCAAGCATGCTATATGGGGAATCTGCTGAGAAGTGTGCTGAGTATTTTGAACTGCATCAACCACGTACAAGCCGCCAGTTTTATTACCAAGAACTAGTTGGTTGTTCCTCAAATGGTCCTGTAAATAACAGCAGGTGGGAGTGAATATCACATTAGAGGATAAGTGTTTGGCTAGTTTGCTAGCTGAGAGTAAATTGAAATGAAACTCTGGAACATGAAGTACATCCTGTAGCATAAAATTAGTATTCAAAGCAATAGCGCCTATGCTATAAACTTGAACATTTTTCCCATTTGGCGATGTGATAAAACATGGCCTTGAAACTGGCACAAAGGATTGAAATAAATGCAGATGTGGAGTAATGTAGTTAGTGGCTCCACTATCCATGATCCAATTCATCATGGGTTTAGCAGTAAATAGGCAATAAGATTTACCAGCAAGGTAGGCAGAATGATGATCTTCGGTATGGGGAGTTACTACCATGCTTTGTTTACTGAGCAAGGTCATCAGTTGTTCATATTGTTCTGAAGTCAGAGTGTGTTGGCCAATATTTGATGTTGACTCAGTAGATAAAAGGGGATCAGACAGCTGAACATAAGCAGCCATTCTTTTTCCTTTATCATTTGGTCCTCGCATTCTCTGCAGTTTGAAGCATTTATCGATGGTGTGGCCTGACTTTCTACAGTAGTTACACTGCACAGCAGTTCTTCTAGTGTTAGAACCATTCTGAAATTGTTGTGGTTGATTGAAAGATTGTTGTGAGCCATATGAAATGTTCTGAGGGCCAGATGAGTGAGGATAGCGAGGAGGCAATGAGCTATTATTAAACTTGGTTTGGTTAGACTGAAATCTTTGCTATGACAAGAAAGTTGATGAACCAAATTCAGGTTGTTGAGAAACCTTGATTTCCCGTTGTTGCTCTTCTTGAATGACTCTACTGCAGGCTTGGCTAACAGTTGGCAATGGATTCAACATAAGTATATTGCTCTTGACAACCTAATAAGCCTCATTCAAGCCCATTAAAAACTGCATCAACTGTTGTCATTCCATCAACTTCATAGCAGAACCCACGGATTCACAAGTACATGGTGTAACCAAGACAATATACTCATCCTAAATCTGTTTGCACTTTGTAAAGTATGTTGAAACAGAGATTTTCTTGAGACAGATTGTTCATTTCTTTTTGCAACTGACATATCTTGGTGGCCTGGCTGAAACTAAACCTTTGAGAAAGGTCTTTCCATATCTGAGCTGCTGTGGGTGTGTAAATGATGCTAGATGCTATATCTTTATCAATAGAATGTAAAATCCATGAAATCACCATGCTATTGCATCTTTCCCAGAGAGGTAGCAGAGGTGAATTTTCTGCTGGCTTTGGATAACTTCCAGTCACAAAAGACATCTTATTCTTAGCACTCAATGAAACCTCACAAGACCTTTTCCATTGAGCATAATTGTTCCCATTGAGTGGTTCACTAGTGAGACTACAGTTTGGATTATCAGAATGATGCAAGAATAATACATGGCCTAGATCGAGAGTGTAGTTACTCAAAGGAACTTGATCATTTTTAGGATTCTCAAGATTAGCCATTCCTTCCAAGACAACAGTGCGCGATTTCCAGGAAGAGGAGATAGCAAGAACAATAGATTGAAGTATAATACATTCTGATCAAGAGTATAGAAAACTGGCTATACTAGATAAAAGATTCAGACACTGCAAAACTGAATTGAAGAAGTGATTTAAGAAATACAGTCATAGATCAAGAAATCAAACACTGATCGAGACAGAGTTGCTCTGACACCATGTCAAAAATCGCAATCCTGTGTCTGAATGATGCAATGAAATCCGTCCTCTATGGTTGAACCTCTCAAGAACAATGAAAGAAGAAGAATAGAGAAAGGAGGAGAAGAGAGAGAGAAAGTGATCTAAATTTATTATTCAATCTGTTAATGAAAGTTGTTATTACATAAGATAGAGTATTTCTATTTATATACAGGCCTTTTTAAGAAGCTTCCTCTAACAGTCTTGTAACCACCTTCCCAGCTTTCTAACAACCATCCTGAGCTGGCACTGACTGTGATGGTCTCCAACACCCTAGACCTTTCAGTTTCCCTTTCAGTCCTTGTCTTATCAAGTTTTGCTGGATTGCTAACACCCAAGAAAGTTGCAGCATCATTAATCTTAGTGTCCCACCTAAAACTAGATCCTTCATCCATCACAACTTTATCTTAGAGCATTGTGGCCTGAATTAACTTCCTCAAGCCAAACAGCGAGATCGTCCTGGTCATGTGAAAATTAGCTTTTTAGTGGAGAACTTGTATAGATTTCCTGCAGCACAATCAACAAGCTCTCTATACATGTTGCCACTTTTTTTGTACAAGTTGCCAAGCTGCTCCATGATAGCACTTTCCAGTATTATCAAGCACCTTAAGCAGGTGATAAAGTTCCTTTCGGCAATTAAAACTTTCTTGGCAGTCCCTAATTCCATGTTTGCTGCATCCAACAGGAACTTTCCTAATTTTATTTTCCCTGTATTATATTGACCATAAAACAAAATTGAACACATCAACTCAGAGAATTGTGAGTAATTCTAAACATAAAGGATAGAAACAGCATGGGTTCAACGGTATGTCTAAGTGTGAGGAGAAAGCAGCAATTAACGGAGGCAATCCCTGTGAAAAAGAGATACGCTTGCCCAGGTAAAGCAATTAGGATGAATTAGAGCAACTAATAGCGGAAGCAATAGGATGAAATAGATATTCAGAAATAATTAAAGAGTGATAACAAGAACAAGAACAAAAACAATGACATACAAGATTTACGTGGAAACCCAATGTCGGAAAAAACCACAGACGGCGACGGGCACAATCAATCCACTATGTGAGCAGGAAGAGTACAAAACGAACACAATTACAACAAGTGATTTGATCCCACAACAGAATTACAATCTCTCTTGTAATCTCTCAAAGTATCTCTACCTTTCAATGTATTTAGGGATTCAGGAGTGATCAAGTTAATTTTAGATCCTAGGTATGTCCCATTTATATAGGGGCAGGAAGGCTAGGATAAGGAAATCCTAGCCACCACGATATCTTGGTCACCAAACCTCTTCTTTCCAAGAAAAGGAAAAAAATCTTTAACCCAAAATATGAAAATAATATAATTTTCATAATATAGAATATCTCAAACACACAATATGATCTTAGATTCTAAATAGCCAGTAAAAGGGATTTGTGCCACAAACTCAACGATCTCCACCTTGGACCAAAATCCAACACCATCTCTCGATCACCGTCATCGCATCCCGAAGGGTGACGCCCCCCAAGGGGCAATGCCCCAAAGGGGCGCTCAAATACTGTGAATGCCAACTAAGTCCAAGCAATGCTTGAGCTTAGCTTTAGGAGATGACTTATATGAACCTTTCTTCATATAACCTGTCGTAATAGATGTCTGTAAGACATAAAGGCCTCCTTGCCTCAAACCCTTTAGTAGAATCCGACTGCCCTTCGAGACCTTCAGAAGTCCACCTTTAGCTGAATATTTGCACCCTTTAGATTCAAGGGTGCCCAAAGAGATGAGGTTACGCTTCAAGTCAGAAACGTGACGAACATTCGATAAAGTCCTGACAACACCATCATGGGCCTTGATTTTAACAGTATCGATTCCAGTTACATTACATTGGGCATTATTGCCCATGTAAACAATAGTTGAGTCAACTGGATCATATGTTGAAAATCAATTCCTATGAGGACATATATGATAGGTACACTCAGAATCAAGAATCCAATTAGAATCGCTCCCCTTTTCAGTAGAGGTGGCGAATAACACGTCACCATCAGAATCAAATTCATCAAACGAAACTTCAGCAAGCTCATGAGAATTATCTTCTTCTTTCTCTATCTTCTTTTGCAGTTGCCAACAGTTAGCAACAATATGACCTAATTTATCACAATAATTGCAGGTCTTAGCACCGTGAGGATTTTTAGACTTAGAACAGTTCTTATTTCTATTACCGTTCCCCTTTTCAGTTGTTTTATCCCTTACTACTAATCCCTCAACAGAATCAACATGAATGTCAAGATCAAACTTCTCCTTAGACAACAGGTTTGACTTAACATCCTTAAACGATATAGTACTAGAATTACTATATAGCATAATCGCCTTAAAGTGTCTATAAGAAGGGGGTAGAGACACAACAAGTAGAATAGCTTTATCTTCATCCTCAATTTTCACATCCAGACTCTCCAAATCAACAAGAATAGAGTTAAACTCATTCAAATATTTTTGAACAGGGGTACCTTCAGCCATACGAAAGGCATACAACATTTCCTTCAAACGGATCTTGTTGGCGAGACTCTTCGTCATGTAGAGTTCCTCCAGCCGAACCCAAAGATCCACCGCAGTTGTCTTATCAAGTACCTCTCGCAAGACATGTGGTGCCAAGCACACTGTATGGCAGAAAGTGTCTTCAACTTCAGTTCCTCCCATTCCTCGTCCGTCAACGATCCACGTCTCTTATTCTGGTTTGCTGCCCATTATTCTTCAGTCATCTTCTCGGGTTTCACGTGGGGTCCTTGCAGAACCTTTCACAACCCATGCTGGATGAGAACTGCTCTTATCTGCACCTTCCAGAGATTAAAACTAATCTCCCCATCAATTTTTT
>NCQT01050418.1:54285-65086 GCA_002740465.1 Stenocereus thurberi | reverse complement strand
AAAATACAAAGATCAAATCAAAACATAAAAGGGTAGATGCATCCTCCACTTGATAACTCTTCAATGCTAATCTTGAGGATGACGTGCAGACATAGGGGCCAAGGAAGGCTTCATTTGCAACTGAGTACTCCTCATGATGACTCTTGCAAGTGGCTAAGTATAGATTAGAGCAAAAATCACCTCAAACCTCTCCCTTGTACCCGGCTGCTAGTTACCCGGGTAAAGGGCTGTTTTGTTCCTTGTTTTGGTGGTTAATAGCTCCTCATGTGTGTAAATTGGCTGGGTTTTTTTATGGCCACATGATAATATTTTTAAAGTATTTTCAAACCATAAAAATGTCAAACCAAACGGAGGAGAATTAGGCCACCAAACAGCGACCTATTTCGGACCTATCCAGTTCAGTGCCAGGATGGAGCTGTTGACTTTGCTTGATGATTTGAGACATCAAATGATCTCCAAATGACTTGTAAGAGATCTTGTTGAAAAGAGCACATCTTGAACTTAAATTTGGGCTCCCTGCAGCCCCTTTTTAGCCCCGGGAAGATTAAGAAATAATGTGCACAAAACCGGGTTTGTGCACGGCTGAAATTTCATTTTGGACAAAATAATTCCCTTGCTCTCCTAGGCTGATTTCTTGTATCTTGGACATGAGACTTAGACTTTTTGAGCTTTTCTGATGGCCTTGGATCATGATATGGGATGGACCTCCATCATTAGGAAACTTACTAATTATCCCAGCTTAACTAAATTACATAATTTGTTCCTAAACTATGCTAAAATGTGAACAAAAGCTTAATTACATAGCAAAAGGATTATATAAGCTTCTTACTTAATGATCCTAGGCTGATTGGTCATATTTTCCTCCCTAAGAAGGAAATCATCCATGGCTGCCATCTCAAAAGAACAAGGCGTATGCATGCTTGCCCTTTCACGCTATAGTGTCTGAATCATTACTTGTAAAATGGCTTCTTCTCCTTACTCCATGTGGATTTCTCTTCATGGATGAGTCACATAGTGACTAAACACTAATAGACAGCCAGCCACACACTCACCTTGGTGGAGAAAACCCACCTAAGAGGGAAAACCTCTTAGGTTAAGCAACCTACCGTTAGGAGCCGTGTGGACAGCAAGTTGGCTCAGCTTGTCACACCTCATTTTGGTGACTACTCTTTGGTTTCCTTTCATGGGATGGGAAACCTTAAGATGTCTATTAACCCCTTCTTTTTGAAAATTAGGATTTGGACATCATTTTGGGGCTTAATCACCATATCTTTCTAACCGTGCAGTTTCAGGGGCCTACTGGGCAACTTGATAAAATCAGCTAAACGGGACCCTTAACGTGCTCTTCTTGGTTTGTGCTGAACATGACAAACAAACTAGACATCCTAAATGAACTAAAAAAAAAAGAATTACAATTATTGGATGTCGTTTAATCTAAAAAATAAGAAAAATAACACTAGCTACAAACTATTCCAAAACTACGGCCTGAACAGTTTGAGTTAAAGACCTAATTTAAAGTGCCAAATGAAGTACAAATGAGCTAAAACTTGTTTTACTAGAAAGCTAACTTCTTGAAATTCAAATCCATGATAAAATATTTGAATTAAACCCTAAAGAAGCCTAAGTAATTAGGCTTACAAAAACTGGATATGCTGCTGGTCTGAACCCGGTATCTTCTGTCTTGCATCCTTTGAAGGTTTGGGCAAAAATACTTAATTTAAAACTGATTTTGTGGCATAATTGAGTTTAATAAATGTTAATAAACTCTCTTAGCAAAGAAATCGAAGTTAAATTAAGTTTAAGTTGACAAATCAACTTAAAATAGAAAACGGTTCAAAATTAAACCCGAGTAGATTGTTTGGGCACCTTCACCTAAGGTCCGTCTTTCTTGGCTTTTTGGCGAGTTTTCTTGGACCCCTTTGACTGCCCAGGTGGCCTTAATTTTGCTATGCAATCAGAAATACATCATCTTTTTATGTCCTTAAAGCTAACATATTAAGGGTTTCAAAAAGTGGATTTGCAGCTTCTTGAATCCAATTTAAGCCTGAATAATTAAGCTCATAAAATCGGGCTGATGTGCTAGATTCTAGGCAGATTGGGCAGCTATGATGTTCTTGATCATTTGAGCTCATTCTTCTGCCTTGAACTCCTTTTCTTAACTTGGTTGGACAGTAGGGACGTTGACTTGATCATTAGAGGCTCGATCCCCAACTTCTTCCCCTTGTTGAGAAGAATTTGCCCTCAAATTCTCCAAGGTATCATCTTCCAAGTATGGTGATACATCTGCCACATTAAAGAAAGCGAATACTCTATACTCTCTGGGCAAATTGATCTTATAAGCATTGTTGTTGATCCTCTCTAAGACTTCAAAAGGACCATCGGCCCTACGCATGAACTTTGACTTGCGTTTGGAGGGAAAATGTTCTTTCCTTAAGTGCACCCAAATGAGATCACCGGGGTTGAAGATGATTTGCCTTCTATGCTTGTTTGCTTAGGCTTGATAAGAGGCATTGGATTGCTCAATCTTACCCTTAATCTTCTTATGGAGTTCTTGGATCTCTTGGACTCTCTTGGTTGCCTCCATATTAGGCTTGGAGTCCGTAGGCCGTGGGGTAAGATCAAGAGGAGAGAGTGGCTCAGTCCCATAGACCACCATGAAAGAGAACATTCCCGTGGTTTTACTAGGAGTCTACCTGTAGGCAAACTCAGCATGAGTTAGGAGTTTATCCCATGACTTGAGATTAGACATGATTAAGGTCCTCAAAAGCACCCCCAAAGTCTTATTGGTAACCTCGATTTTCCCATTTGTTTAGGGGTGGTAAGTGGTATTATACTTGGCTTATTTTCCAATTTCTTCCACAAGGTTACCCAAAAATGGCTTAAGAACTTAGTGTCCCTATCCAACATTATGGACCTTGGAATTCCATAGGGCTTAACCACTTCATTGAAGCACAAGTCGGCTATGTAGGTGGCATCATGGGTCTTGTTGCACGGAATGAAGTTTGCCATCTTAGGAAAATGATCAACCACTACAGGGATGGAGTTCTTGTTCCTTTGAGTTTGTGGCAACCCAAGTATGAAGTCCATGCTAACATCTTCCCATGGAAACTTAGAACTGGCAAGGGTGTGTAAATGCCTTAAGGAAGGGTGTGGCTCTTAGCTATTTAACATACTACACACCTCTTGATCGCATCTTGTACGTCCTTATCCATGCAAGGCCAAAAATAATGCTCCTTAAGCATGATAGGAGTCTTCTTTTCCTTAAAATGGCTGGCTAGGGAACCTTCATGGATCTCACAGATTATGAGCTCCCTTGTACCATAATTTAGAACACAAAGCCATATGCCCTTGAATAAGTATCCTTCTTGAACTAGGAACTCTCCCTTGGGATGCCTCTTGCATTCATTGAACAACTCACCAGAATCCCTATCTTCGGTATGTATTGATTTCAAATGCTCAAATCTAAGAATGCAGGTATCAAGTGGACTGTTTGTGCTTGATGGTGAAGTGGAATTTTTATAAGTGCTCTACGCTCTTGGCATGGTGAGAGTTGAGCTTGCGTTGCACTTGGATGTACTTAAGGGACTCATGTTCGGGGCGTAGAATGAACTCATTTGCCACTAAGTAATGGCTCAAATGCTCAAGTGGCCAAATGATAGCATAGAACTACTTGTCATAGGTGGAGTATTTCCTGTTAGAATCACAAAGTTTCTCACTAAAGTAGGCAATGGGCCTTCTGGAGTGAGAACCACACCAATACCAACTCCGAATGCATCACACTCCACTTCAATGATCTTTTTAAAGCATAGCGAGGCTAGCACTGGGGCTTGAGTGAGCTTCTTCTTGATCTACTCAAAGGCTTGTTGTGCCTTTGGATTCCATTTGAATGATGATTGCTTGAGTACTTCAGTCATAGGGGCCAAGATTGTGCTAAAGTCTCGAATGAATCACCTATAGAAGGAGGCTAGTCCATGGAAACTTTACACATCATGAATGCTTGAAGGGGTAGGCCAGGACTGGATGGCCTTAATCTTACTTTCACCCACCTTGATTCCTTGAGCTATGACAATGTAGCCTAAAAACGTGACTTCTTAGGTGAAGAATGAACACTTCTTCAAGCTACCATAGAGTTTTTCTTCCTCAAGGGCCTTCATAACTTGGGTGAGATGATCAAGGTGTTCTTCCCGACTTTTACTATAAACCAAAAGGTCATCAAAGTAAGCTACAACAAAGTGCCCAATGAATGGTCTAAACACTTGGTTTATTAGTCTCATAAAAGTATTAAGGGCATTCGAGAGTCTAAAGGGCATGACCAACCACTCATATAATCCCCCTTTGGTTTTGAATGCAGTTTTCCACTCATCCCCTTCCCTAATCTAAATTTGGTAAACCCACCCCTTAAATCCACTTTAGAAAAGACTCTTGAACCATGAAGCTCATCCAACATATCCTCCAATCTACGTATGGGATGCCTATACTTAATATTGATCTTGTTTATGGCTCGACTATCCACACACGTCCTTATTGAACCATGTTTCTTCGGGACTAGGAGGGCGGGCATGGAACATGGGCAAAGACGTTCCCTTACAAGACCCTTGACTATCAACTCCTCAACTTGTCCTTGGATTTTCATGGTTTCTTTCGGGTTCATTCTATAGGCCGGCTTATTTGGGAGGATAGCACCGGGATTGAGATCAATGAGATGTTGGATGGTTATTTTTGGAGGGAGGCCGTAGGGTACATCTTCTTATACACATGGGAAAATTATTAAAGTAAGGAGATGGCCCAGGAGTGAGCTTCGGAGGGAGGAGTTTTAGTTTCCTCAAGGGAGAAGAGTAACCATTCTCTTAAGGCCTTAAACTCATGTTGTGAGGCCTTCCGAAAAGGTTCTCTAAGGGTAAGTAGCATCTCGATTTGGTCTTAGCTCTTTTGTGGCTTGGACTTTGTGAGCTAAGAGGGAGAAAGTAGGGCTAAGGTGATCTTCTTTCCATCTTTGGTGAAGGTGTAAGTGCTTAAGAAACCATCATACAATGCTCTCCTATCAAATAACCAAGGTCTCCTTAGTAAAACATGACAAGCATCCATAGGTATGACATCACACCGAAGTTCATCATGATAATTTTTGCCTATGCTTAAAGAAATAATCTAGAGTTAACTTAGAGGCCTTTATCTTAGTTTAACCATTGAATTATGTGGGAGTGAGGGTGAACCGTGGCTTTGAGTTGAAGTTTCTCCACCATGCTTAAGGATACAATGTTGGTACAACTCCCACTATCAATGATGAGTGAGCACACCTTCCCTTTGATCGTGCGTCTTGAATGGAAAATGTTCTCCCTTTGCTCATCCTGTCTCCCCTTGAGGCCACTCAAAGTTCTCCTTAGGACAAGAAAGTCCCCTTCATCCGGTTCTTCTATTACTTCATCCACACCTTCCATGAGACACAAGTCTTTCTCCTCTTCCTCCTCCTCCACTCGAGTTGCTTCATCTTCGGCCAAGGTGATAACTCTTCGATTTAGGCACTTTGAGGCTATGTCACCCAAGCCTAGGCACTTATAACACCTCCAGTTGGAGTTAGCATCGAATGGAGGTTTGTTTTGTGGGGTTAGGTTCTTTGAGGGGGTGTTGAGAAGAGAGGTTGTGGGCTTAGGAGGGGGTTGGAAACTTCCCTTGTCAAAGGGTGAGCTCTTGGGTAAAGTAGGGTTGGGTAGGTCTTTTTTGAAAGGTTTGGACTTCTTTGGTTGTTTAACTCTATGAGTTAGGACACAAACATCATCAAAAGAGGAGTATTTTTGAAGTTCAACTACATGAGCATACCTCGGATCAAGACAACTCAAGTATCTCACAATAGTTTGATCTTCACCCTCTTGGATGTCACATTTGATCAAGAGTTTCTCAAACTCCCCTGTGTATTCTTCAACACTCAAACTCCCTTGTTGAAGATTATGAAGTTTGGAGTAGTTGTCTTAAAGGTAAGACGGGGGAAGGAAACAATCCTTCAACTTTGATCTCATCTTCTCCCAACTTCTAATCTTTCCCTTACCTCTCCTTAGCCCTCTTCTTAATCAAGTTCTCCCACCAGAGAGAGGCATATTTTCGTAGCTTAATAATGTATGTTGAAGGGATAACATGAATACCCAAGCTGAAATTCAAGTGCTGAAGGATTAAGCATGCTAAATTCAAACTAAGTCTAAGCATAACCCATAGGATAATCAATGAAAGAAGGATAATCTAAACCTTTGTTTAGATATAAAAACACCACCAAAATAAAGTTTAGGGTCCCTAAGCTTTAATTAAGATATAGAAACACCACTCAATCAAGGATTAGGAATTACTTGATCAGCACCTTAATCGACCAAATTAACGATAAGCAAGTGAAGTGTTTAAGTCTACGAAAGTAAGAATCCTCTCAAACTGATTTTCATTCAAAGCAAGTTATGAATTACATTCTGGCCATGAATATGCTTTAGTACATGCCTAGCAAGCAGCCAACCAACCTGGCTAGCTGGTGGACCTTTCCTTCCTAAGGATGAAATGTGTTAACTAGCTAATGTTCACGGTTAGTACAAAATCAGAATACTAGCTTGCTGAAGATAAACTAATTACAATCAAAATATAAAGGAAAGTAAGAAAAATGATGATTACAATCTTTAATACATGTAATCAAGCCTAGTACATCAGCTCACTAAGGGGAAGGGAGAACGGCAGCCATAAAGCAGAAGCTCTTTTCGGCTGGCCAATCCGAATAAGTAAACATGTTTTCTCCCTTTGCATTTTGATTGGTTTCTCTTCCCAAAATCTAATTTGCGGCTTATGATTGCGTTTCTAGACTTCTTGAAGCATGTGTGAAGCTAGCTGAAGAAACCCTTTAAAGAAGGAAAGACACGCAGTTGTTATACTCGAGTTCTGGAAGCAGAATTTTTCCTGCTTTTCTGGTTTGGACCAAACAAACCCCCCTGCAAAGAAATCAAGGTTAAATCATGTTTAGGTACAAGATTTCCACCAAAACATTTTACCATGCAATTTTGGACTAAAACTGGCAGGTTCGATAAAAGGCCTTGATCTCTTGGCTTTGATTGTACATGATTGGAATTTAGTGCTTGGACGTGAGAGTTAACATCATGAGGAATCCAAAAATGCAAAAATAACAATCTTAAGCCATAATGTAGCTTAAGAAATAGGGTGAAAATACCAGGCACATTCTGGTCGTGTAACCCGAATGCTCCCATTTGGCTCGTCTCCACAATATGAGCCATAGATAGGACCTTGGTGCTTGCACTGGACCTTGTTGGACTTTTAGGACCTTCTTGTATACCTTGGTTGGTGGGGACTCCATCATCCCCCCTCGTTGAGAAGATTTGATCCTCAAATCAGAAATGAGGTGACTTTATTGATCGCACTACTATCGACACACATCCTTATGCTACCATCCTTCTTAGGAACAAGTAATGCGAGCACGGCACATGGACTTAGGCTTTCACAAGTCAAGCCCTTGGCTAGTAGCTCATCTACTTGCCTTTGCACCTCTTGTGTTTCTTGAGGGTTCATACAGTAGGCCGGTTTGTTTAGGAGGGTGCTACCGAGAATGAGGTTAATTTTATGTGATGTTGATCTTTTGGGAGGGAGGCCATGGGGTACCTCACTAGGAAAGACATATTCAAACGCTCTTATGAGAGGTGGAAGCAAAGGATGGGAACAATCCTTAGCTTCGGCCGGTTCATCGCCAAGTAGAATCCAATCTTTGAAATCATCAAATTCATAGAATTGGGCATGGAGGAGGATGGTAAAAAAGACATTCATGCCAGGAGTGTCTTGAGGCGTTCTTTGAGAGGTGGGTTTGAGAGGGGTGAGGGTGATTTTCTTGCGGTCTTTGGTGAAGGTATAAGTGTTCAAACGGCCATCATACATCACACTTCTATCAAACAACCATGGGCATCCCAAGAGGGCATAGCAAGCATCAGTGGGCATAATATCACACCAAGTCTCATCCTTAAAACTCTTGCCAATCGAAAAGCTAAGTAAACATCAAGAACAGATTTACAAGTCTTTACCTTGATTGAGCCATTGGATGTTGTAAGGGCTTAGATGTGGCGAAACCGATAGCATTATAGCTTATCCATAAGAGTCTTAGAAGCAAAATTGGCATAACTTCCTCCATCAATGATGAGAGAGCAAACCTTTCCTTTTATGGTGCACCGAGTGTGGAAGATGTTGTCCCTTTACTCCGTGTCATTTTGAGAAGCAGGGCCACTTAATGCCTTCTAATCACACGCATCTCTCCTTAATTGGATCCTTCTTCAACCTCATCAAGGGCTTCAGCCATGAGAAGCTCCTTTTCTCCTTCATCGTTCTCCTCTTCTAGCTCCTCACAAGAAGCTTGATACTCGATCACAGTGACAACTCTTTTGTTGGGACACTCAGAGGCAAAGTGACCAAGACCTTGGCAATGAAAACACCTCTTCTTCTCGATGGGGTTTGGAGTTGTTTTGAAGGTGTTTGTGGGGGATTGGGTGGAGAGGTTCTGAGATTTGTGTTTGGGATAGATTTGGGAGGGTTATAGGAGGGCTTCTAGAATGGGTAAGGAGGGAGGTTAGGCTTGGAAGCCATGCCCTTGCCCTTGGCTCTCTTTAGCAACTCCACTTTGTGAGCTAGGACACTAAGCTTATCTAAAGAGGTGTAAGGGTGGACTTCAACCACATGAGCAATTTCTTCATTCAAGCCACTCAAGTATCTAATCAAAGTTTGAGATTCATCCTCCTTCAAATCACACTTCAAAAGCAATTGTTTAAAGTCTCTAGTGTAT
This sequence comes from Stenocereus thurberi, assembly GCA_002740465.1. NCBI lineage: Eukaryota > Viridiplantae > Streptophyta > Magnoliopsida > Caryophyllales > Cactaceae > Stenocereus > Stenocereus thurberi. The sequence goes on along the minus strand of NCQT01050418.1, from coordinate 56,286 downwards.
TCTTCTACACTCTTGCACCCTTGTTTGAGGTGGCGGATTTTAAGGAAGTTATCTTGTAAGTAATGAGGAGGTGGAAACTTGGACTTAAGTTTGGACTTTATTTTCTCCCAAGTTCTTATCTTTCCTTTTCCCTTCCTAACTCTCTTAGTCACAACATTAGGCCACTAAATGGAAGCATACTTTCTAAGCTTTAAAGCAACAAGCTTTCGCTTTCTTTCATCGGGGATGTCCTTGAACTCAAAGACTCTTTCCACCGTTTGTAGCCAATCCAAGAACAAATCCGGATCAAGTTGACCTTCAAAATTGNNNTGTCCACCTTGAAATCGTTATAGCTTTGATGATGAGGCCCATGATGCCTCCTTGATCTTCTTTTATACACATCCTCATTGGAGTCCCCAAGTACATTGATTTCCTCTTCTTCAGGGTCATCCGAGTCTTGGTTGCTTGCACTTCTAGAGCCTATCAAGTTCCTTCTCTTCACTTGTAGCAATTGACCAAGTTGTGATTGAAGGTACTTGACTTGGGCTTCTAACTTAACCTTTTCTCTAAGGGCTTGCTCGACCACTTGCTCGGGAGTAAGGCTAGAAAACACAATGGCTTGGGAGTAAGGAGTTACAGTTTTGGGATGGGGAGGGGGCGGCACGGTCGTGTGGGGTGGCACGGCGAGGGCGTGCTCAGCTGCTGAAGGTGAAATGTGTGTATTAGAATGAGGCATGGTCGTGCTTATGGGCACGGGCTGGCCGTGCTCAGCGGCTGTAGTGTGAAGGGGCATGGTAGAAGGTGGCACGGGGTGGCCATGTTCACTCTTTGGTTAGACACGGCTGGAATTTGCAAAGAAATGGGTTGTGGCTGTTTCATGAATTTTGTATTTTGGGACAAGGTTTGTGTTTGAAAGGTTAGGAGCAAGGCCAAGGAGAGCAGCCTAAGCTCTGATACCACTTGATGCATTCTAGCCTCAGTAATGCAAGAGATTGCAAAAGGGATGCAAGATTGCAAATGGGTAGGGAAGAGATTGAAATAAAGAAAGAACAAGAACAATGGTAGAATGTAAGCAGACTAGCAAGGGTGGTTTGAAAACCCACCTTGGTTTGCGCACTTGGGTAATCTTCTTTCTTCAACTAAGTTATAGAATTTAATCACCTACTTAGTTGAATGAAGAAGACCTAGAAATACGTGAGGTTGCCACACTCAAGATACAACACTAGGATTTTTGAGAGAATAGAGAGAGTTTTCACAACTCAAGCTTTGCATTCATTCAAGTGTCTTTATAGAAGACTTTTTAGCTGGCTTTGGAAGACATCCACACCACTATCCTAGACCCCTAAAATGCAGCCAAGAGATAAATAGTACACTAGAGCATTAATTCAACCCACACCCTTTGTACTAGCAAGTCTAATCCTACTTAGGACACCTAATTAGGACTAATGATGCTCCCAAATGAGGTGTCAAGTTTTCAAGGAAACAAAAATACACTAGTACAAGTCAATTTGCAGCTAAGTACAAGAGAAAGCCAAGAAAAATATCACCATGTACCGGTTAGCTGTTAACCGATCAAAGGGAGATTTTTGCTGTCCTTTTAGCTGGTTAATAGCAGCACAAGGGGGTGCTTCCTGGTCCATTAGGGATAATGATTTGATAAATATTTATCTTATCTTTCATGCTCTAAAGTTTCAAACATGTTTGACTTGAATAGGTCAACCGAATGCTCCTTGTTTCTGCCCTTCACTGAATTAGGGCCAAGACTGCACTATCTAAAAGATTTGGCAGTTTGACCTGGCAAATGACCTCCAAATGCCTTGAAACTTCTTTTATTTGAAAGCTAACATCTTGAACTTAGAGGGGGTGGCCAAGGCAGTCAATCATCCCATTAGTAGCTTATCCCAAGAGCTTGATAAAATCGGGCTAATTTTTGGTTGAACTAGGTAGCAAGCTATTGGAGTGGTTTATGATGTTTCTGACCAATGTATGCACCTCCTTGACTTCCTTTGTGTTGCTGGACTC
>NCQT01050390.1:38529-53046 GCA_002740465.1 Stenocereus thurberi | reverse complement strand
CACTCTCCTCACTAATGTCAAAGCCGAAATCTTTGGATTTTTCACCATCCAAGATCTCCACAAAGGAGATGAAGATTTTTAAGAAATTTTGTCAAATCTCAAGGATCATGGCTCCTATATCTTACAAGATGGATTTCTCTTCTAGCGCAATAAGCTATGTGTTCCTAGGGGCCCTCCGAGGGAGCTACTGTAGGATATGCCCCTGGGGCTGCATTGGGTGGTCATTTTGGCATCAACAAAATAGTTGAAATCTTAAAGGAGCACTTTTACTAGCCTAGGATAACAAGTGAAGTCCAGGTGGTTATCTTGAAGTGTGCCATATGTCATAGAGCTATGGGCATCTTCCATTAAGGGTTTCATACTCCTCTTCCAACACCAAATAGCCCTTGGAAAGTTATGCATTTGGATTTCATGTTGGGCTTACCAAGAACCTAAAGGGGGCATGCCTCAATCATGGTTATGGTTGACCGATTATCCAAGATGGCCTACTTAATTCTATTTCATGAAGGTGATGATGCTTCTCACATTGCTCATCTATACTCTAAGTAGGTTATCAAGCTACACGGTGTACCAAGGAGAATTATCTCCGAGAGGGGCACCAAATTCCTTTCCCATTTTTGGAGATGTTCATGGAGGTTATTTGGAACCAAGCTCTTATTTAGCTCTACCTGCCACCTCAAATCGGTGGGAAAATGGAGGTTGCTAACTATAATCTATCTACTTTTCGTAGAGGATTAATGAGCAAGAACCTCAAGGAATGGGATTTAAAGCTTCCTTATGTCGAGTTTCCTTACAACCGGGCTCTTACTTATGTTAAATCCCACGCTCCCTTTGAAGCTTATTATAGAGTCAATTCTCTTACTCTAATGGACTTTTTTCTTGTTCCAATTGAGCAAAGATCAACTTTGATGCCCAAGAGATAGCTAACAAAATGAAGAAGCTCCATGAGTAAATTCAAGCGTAAATAGAGAAGGTTAACGTCTCTTACAAGGCTAAAGTAAACAAGCATCGAAAACCCATGATTTTCGACCTGAGGGATTTGGTATGGTTGCACCTAAGGGAGGAAATATTTGCTTCTAGCAGGCCCTTTCAAAGTGCCTGAAAACATTGGAGATAATGCCCATAAGTTGGAGCTGCTAGGAAACAAGAATATAGTTCCGCCTTCAATGTGGGTGCCCTAGCTCCTTATGTGGAGAACGACATTAAGGATTTAATAGAAAATGCTTCTGAAGAAGGGGAGGTTAATACATACCAGACCCCAACCCAACTCTTGGCTACACTGCCATCCATTCCAAAGTCCAATCCAACATTCCTTGGTCAAGAAGGACACCGCTCTAGCACTTCATTTGGGTTCGACTTGGCTTCCCACCCTCTAAATGGAACCTAATTGTGATAATCCCTACTTCCGGGAAGCTTAGGGAGTCAAATTTATGATGATGCAATAAAAGCTCATGATAGGTTGCGTTTTAATTCCCTAAGTGATGAAAACCCCAACTCCTATAGTACTAGTTTTTATCAACGAACTTGCTAAAGCTGGGTTAAGTTTAAATCATATGCAAGGAAACCCAATTGACGCAATCCTAAGTTTCACTGATCTCGTAAGTTGTCTAATTTAGCCTAATGCGCTAAAATTTGATAATGGATTTCTAAATTGGGAGAAATGGCCCAAATATATGGAGTATGCACAAAATTCTAGTTTCGGAACAATCTAGAAGTTGGCCTTAATTGATGACACAATTGTAATGTTTGAGATTACTTAGCATGAGTGATTCTACACACCACAAAAGATGTTGCATGTGATGGTATGCCCATTAGTATAGGAGAACCCTCTAAAAGCTTCTTAGAAGGTAGAGATGAATACTAGAAAAATACAGCTCATCTTCATTGTAATTATCTTAGCATTTTGATTTATTTTTCATGCATATTTTATAAGCCTCCTATTCATCCACTTTTCCTACTAATGTAATAGCTAATCACCTATGTTTTGTGTATTTATAGAACCAATTACCTTCATGTATGCTTAACTTAAGTTGAATTATGAAACAAAAGGGCTTCTTTTTAAAGATCCCTATATCTTTATCTCATAAATTATAAGTAGTGATTAGAGTCTTTCCTTTAGAATTTTCTTTGGTAACTAAGAGCCTTTAGGACAGGAATTTAGTGGGAAGTAATTCATCTATGTTTAGGGTCTATCTTGGGTACAAATCTCACAATCTTATTGATTGTTTGAGATTAAATCCAAAAGGAGCATCCTTTGGGTGTGACTGTTTCCTTGTTACATTGATCTTGGGAGTTTAAGGATCCATTGTCATCAAAATGGCATCTTCCAAAAGGTATAAGTACTACAATGGCATGTTAGGTTGTCTCTTGGTCCTCAGTGGCAATTAGGACTTGGGTATAGCTGAAACATCCATCAAGGAAATGAGAAAAAGCTCACCCACTTCCATTCGGTCCAAGAAGGGCAAAGGAAAGTGGTTATTTCCCGTGACGGAGTTTAACTTCCTATAGTTAATGCATGCCCTCCACTGGGATTGGATTCCTACAGGAATAAGTTCATACTTAGCATTCTTAACCATGGCAATATTGATCTTTTTAGGAACAACTTAGAAGGCACTTACCCGCTTATTATCCAAGATGGCATAAATAATTTCATGGCCCAACCACTTAAGGATCTTCTTGCTCACCACCTTTTATAGATTATGGTTCCACCTTCTTTGTCTATCTCAATAGGGCTTAGTATTGTCCTCAAAATGTATACTATATTCCAAAATGGTAGGATTAATGCCTCTAATGTCTCCTATGGTCAACCTTAAAACCTTTTTGTTCTGCTAATCAATTCAAGCACATGGGTCTCTTGGCCTGAATTTAAATCTCTAACAATTATCATGGGAAAACCATCATCCAGGTCAAAGAATGCATATTTGAGAGTATTATAGGTTGTGCCTCATGAGAAGAGGATGGTAGAAAAGGGATAGATGCATGTAATAAGTGTCAAATTCAGGCTCATATTCCATGCAAAATGACCTATACACATGGCATCAGCTCCTCTTTGTGGTCAAATTCCACTTCTTCTATAGAGAAATTACCTATCCAATTAAGGGTATAGTGCTCCACGTCATCAAACTCTATAGGTTGCCTTTGTAAGTTGAACACATTCAACTCTATTGTTATGTTCCCAAAAGTCAACTTCATTTTCCGATCCCTACAATTAATAAGTGCATTGGATGTAGCATGCAAATGGTCGACTAAGGATTACTGATATTTTGTTTTCGGGACACACGACAACCTCGGTCTCTAATACCACGAAGTCAACTAAAAATGTAAACTCCCCCACCTTAATTAATACATCCTCAACCATTCCTCTAGGAAGCCTACTAGAACGATTGGCCAACTAAAGGACCATTTGAGTGTATTTGAACCCCCTCACCCTAATCTCTCATACATTATGAAGGGCAAGAGATTGACAGTTACACCAAGATCAAGTAAGGCCCTATGTATGTTCTGTTTGCCAATGACAATAATAATTATGGGACGTCCCAGATCCTCGTACTTGTTAGGCACTTGATTGCAAGTTATCAAACTTACATTAGAAGCCAAAAAGGTTATTTTAAAAACATTAGTGGCCCTCTTGATCGTGCACAATTTCATGAGATAATGAGCACAGGAGGCATTCATTGAATAGTATTAAAGAGGAGAATGTTGATCTTGACTTGGGAGAAGGTCTCCCTTATCTCATCATGAATGGATTGGTATCTCTTGCCCTTCAATCGGATAAGAGAAGGGGGAATAGGCTTAGGGGCCAAACGAGAAGAAGTAGAAATGATCCAAAGGCCTATCCTCTTTAGGGCCTTTCACAACCTTAGAAGGAGGGGGAATAGATGGCGAAGTAGACACATCATGAGACTTAGTTTCTTGAGAAGGTGGAAGAGAAGAAGATGGGGAAAGGGACACATCCACATCATATTCGCCCTCATGGGTGTCAATTTGCTTACTTGACCATAAAGAGGTCATGACATTAACCTTCCTTACATCATTAGGGTCAAAAAAGAAGAAGAAAGTCCCCCCTTTGGGTTCACTTAGAGCTAACTAGGAAAAGTCCCTCTCTCCAATTCTACGTAGAAAGTTGAGCAAAGTGTTCACTCATTGTCTTCGTCATCCTCTTGTTAGACTCTTTGAGCTCTCTCATTATCCTCTTTGTATCACTTACCCTCTTGTTCGCTTTGTCAATTTCATTATAATCGGGACAACAACTTATTAAGGGGGAGGCCCACTAGGAGTATTGTATGTCCCTTGAAATAGTGGCCTTGGTAAGAATAAGAGGAGGCTTTTCTGTAGAAACCACCACCTTGAGCACTATGTATTAAACCATGAAAAGTTGGGTGTTTAGCTCACCCTGAGTTGAATGGTCAAACTTCTGCCTTTGAAAGGTCATATTCACTTGCACTTTGTCTTAGCTTATAACTAATTATTGTGCTAACAATGGACGCGCACTTATAAAATGGTGAGGGGCTTAGCATTAGGAACACGGAAAAATTTGGAAAGGGGAATAACTGTTTGGTTCTTAGGAAAAAAAAAATTATTTTCAATATGTTTTAAGGGCGGCAAAATGACTGTTAATGTTTGTGGTATCCGTGGTTGTATGTATGCCCCCCTTTTGATTACTAATATAGGATGCTAAACTCTCATTCCTTATAGTCTCCCATCGTAAAGTATTTTCCGTAAGTTGCTCTAAAAACACCTAAGCATCGGTCTCACTCTTGTTCAAGAGTCCCCTTTGGCATATGGATTCGACCATGGTCTAGCAATTTTGGCCAAGACCCTCATAGATGATTCGATATAGATGCCACTGTTCCAGGCCATGGTGGGAAAATTGAGCTCATAAGAGCTTGAACCTATCAAAACGCCTCTAAAATGATTTCAACTCTAAATTAACAAGTGGTTGATTTCATTTCTCATTTTTACAGTCTTCCCATTTGGAAAATATTTCGATAAGAATACCCTCACATGCCCATTTGATATGGAAATAGAGTTTTCGGGGAGACCATGCATCCATTTTTTTCCGAATCTTTCAACGCAAAGGGAATAAAACGCAACGTAACAATGTCTTAGGGACACATTCAAGAATTGCATCATCGAGCATACTTCCTCAAATTCACTTTGAAATAAGAAAGGATCCCTATCTTTAAAGAATTTAGGAAGCATGCTTATGTATTGGGGACTAAATACAAATTATACATCCTCACCATGTTTTGGGGTTTGAAAGCACGAAGGATTTATAGATCTTGGGGGATAGAAAATTTGACCTAGACTCCTTTGTGAAGGAGGTGGAGTTTATGTATCTTCATCCGTCATTATTTCCACATTGAATGCTAGGAGTAGGGTTACTTCAATGTGGGGTTGTGAGATTTCAACATGATTAAATCTCCCATAATTGGGCGACCACGTCCAAGCGCTCATTCATCATTATTTTTTTAAATTTTTTAATTTTTGGATTTTTTTGGATTTTTATTTTATTGGCAAACGGTGCAAAAGATTGTTGATTGGTATAGTTTAAGAGCGATTAGGGATATCACCCACTGAGACGATCAGGATTTAATTAATTTTCGACCTAATTGTAGGAGAGATTTAAATGATTATCTGACCTAAAATTACTCCAATATTTAGGTTCTTAACTGATGCAGTTTTAACCTCCTTCATGCTTGATTGAGCTCGCAAATAACCATTAATGTAGTGACTTATTAGTATTTTGTGTTTTGTTGGAACAAAACTAAAGAAGTTCCAAATTGGAGCATTTGTCATCCCACATTGAGGCCTAAAGATTCAAAGTGCCAAAAAGGCAGTCTAGTGTGTGCCAAGAATGTCAGGGCGTGCTAGGTTAGGAAAAGACCAAGAAATGAAGCTAACAGGGATTTAATATAGATTGATTGAGTCCCATGGCACACTAGTATCTTCTTTCTAAGACTCAACAGTGTAGGGAACCATAAATTTGGCACGAGGGGTTGTGCCACATGGCACGCTGTGCCAATTTATGGAATTACTTGTTTAAAAATCGAGATTAAACTAATGGAAAGGGGGTAAATGATATTTTTTAGGGCTTATCTTTAGAATAGTATATTTTTCTCTCTCTAGTTACCTATGGTAGACTTTTGATTCTCCATTAATGAAAGTCGATTTTTAATTGATTTTTAGCAATGTTAGGGGAAAAACACCCATAGAGTTTTAATATTTATAAACTCCAACTACAAGGTGTATCGTTAAGTACTTGGGGTATCGTCTATAGGGAGTTGTGTTTCCAACTACCAGGTCTAACTAAAGCGTCTCGAGCTAAGCAAAATCAAAGGAGAACAAAGGGTAAACTAAACTACGCTAACAAACATAGAAAAGGCAACTTGGAGTTGTGATTTGACCAATGGACGAATCAACTAATCGAGACAAGTCCTAACCTACCCAAACGATATCACGAACTGGAGATGATCGATTGTACCATTAAAGACCACCCAAGCCCTCTCTCAAGGGTCATAAGCTAATCTAATTAGCCTAACCGCCTATTTTCATGGGGTTAGCCCAATTAGACCACAAAACTAGCAACCCGAGACCTACCTCGATTCGGGTACTATTTTCATATCCCGAACTCGGCTATTCCCTCTCCCACACTATCTAATTGACCTCACCTCTCAGCATAAGTCAATCGCCTAAAAATCTGGATGAAAGCTCTCTTAAGCATTTCATCAAACACTTGGCGGGCGTGAAGGAAATTTCTCAGTTCCAGACATAGATTGGGTATGGTTAGGTCAAATACAAGACTAATTAACCATCAAGAGGCTAATCACAATCCAAGCCAACACAATCTATGCACTAAACGTCACAAACACAACAAAACCTAAACTAACAAACAAGAACATAAACTTGAAGAAAAAACAAAGAGAATGAAATAAAACAAATCTAAACAACTAAATAACATGAATAAACAATGAAAGCTAAGCATAAAAACCAAACAAAACAAATACAGGAATTAAACTAACAAAACATAAACAAGAACAATATATAAACTAAAGAGATAAAAGGGGAGAAAACTTAGTCTTGAATTGATGAAGGAACTTGAAATCCAAAGGTTGAATCCAACATTACAATCTTCAATCCTAAACCAATCCTCCTCTTGAGGTTTTATTTACTAAAACATAACCTAAACTACTCTAAGAATCGCCCCAGGAGAAACCCGAACGACCCCCCGTAAAAACACCCAAGGAGGGCTTTAAATAGAAAATCGCGAAACCGGACGACGGGCCCGGGGGCACGATCGTGCTTGGGTGGCATAGCCGTGCCACATGGCACGGCCCCACCGTGGCATTCCTCTGGCACGGTGGTTCGGCCCCCCGTTCGTCCGTTTTTGCCGGTTTTTACTGTTTTTCTGCGTTTTATCCCGTCTTCGTCCCTTTCCACGACGTTTGCTTGATTTGGAGTTATTTTCTACAAAATATAAATAAAACAAGTTAAAATCCTAAAAATTAAGTTATTGTATGAGCTAAAAGTGGGTGAAAGAGGCACGTAAAATAAGATAATTTATCGCCTATCAAATACCCCCACACCTGTCTTTTGCTCGTCCTCGAGCAAAACGAAAATAGAAACTAAACTGAACAGCTAACTCACTTTCGTAGGAATCACAGTTGCATTTAGTGTATGCAACAAGCCCTTTGAACCCCTTAGTTCCCCCAAGTGGACAAGTAAGGTCTCGTGAGGGTTTGCAGAAGATAAACTCACAAAATCTCAAAAAGGAAAAACAAAGAAAAGAGAAATAAAAATCGAAAAATAAAAACGGCAAAACATAATACATACATCGGGGTAAACTATACACAATCGGATCAACCCAAACCCCCTAATAACTCAAGTATCAGTCTGTACACAAGCATTATATGCATTTTAGGACACATCATTCCAAATAATGGCATCCAGACATCAGCTTTTCACCCCACGATGCCTGAGAATATTGAATCTATCTTGGCCCCTGGTGTGCAAGTGTATCATCACCCTCAGACTTGGCCTACCAAAATCAAACTCAACCCAACTTAACTGACACAAACTACCTTATTGAATTGCTAGCATGAAAAACAATCGTCCCTAGTAGCAGTATTGCCTCAAATGGGTGCTTGGCATTCCAAACTCTTTTCTTTCCTTTTTTTTTTCCTTCCTTTTCTTCTTCTTTGTCATTCCAAACTCTTGTCATGCCTCAAAGGGATACACCCAGCAGTGCAAGAGTTTGTTTGGTTTTGTTTTTGTTTTTGTTCTTGGAAAAGAGGTTGCAAGCACATACAAAGGTAACTGTACAGTAGACAAGTGGGAGAGCCAATCACAGAAGACTAAGAATGCAAGGTAATGATAATACAATGGTTAGGACTAGATTGCAAAGTTACAATGAACTGTTGGGTTAGAACTGAAGCCTAAAATGATAAACTTGGGGCGAATATCTATCACACACATTATACTTACATACGAGCTAATAGCCAAGGTACTGGAGATCAAGGCTAATCAAAATAGTACAAAACTCCCTTAAAGCTCAAAAAGAAAAAAAAATTATACAAAAACGAGAAAAATTTAAAAAAATACACAAAAATGAAAAATTTTCACAAAAATAAGAATAAAAGGGGAGATGACCCCACCTCTACACCTAAATCTCACAAGGTCCTCATTGGGAGCTGAGAGTCACAATCACCAACAAAAACACAAATATAGACAAAAGAAATAAATCTACAAAAATAACTATACAAAAAAAAAATACAAATAAGAAAGGGCTAAAGCTATATATACCAAAAGAAAATAAAGAAAGAGAAAAGAGCGAACGAATTTACCAGTTTACGTGAGGTTAGGTGCGGAGTGTACCTAAACTACCACCTCCTCAAGATGGTGCTATAGGAGGTTGAAGGAGCATCAACCACTCCTTCTCATCTCAAGACCTAAGCTACCAAACCAGATGCCGTCAAAGCTCGCATGAGCTTATTAAACACCTGAGCATGCAACTCAGATGAATGTAAGTAAGAGCACGCAAATATGAACGCATGCATAACAACACGTTCTCTCCTAAACATATCAAATGTGTTGGAAAAATCAGAAAAATAATCGAATGCACTAGTTAATATGATTTTTCCAAGCATATCCTCCAGGTACAGACGATAAAGATCAAGGGAGGGGTCGTACCCTCTAAGAGTACCTAGGGACTCAGAATAGTCAACCTCATTCCCCTCAAGTATCGCATGAGAATCAATGAGTAACATATCACAACACTCAGGGGAAGGGGAGGGTAGTGAGGAGGAAGAAGAAGCATAGAATGTATCAAGAGGGTTGGGGGATATATTGTCAACAAAATTAGGATTAGCTGACCCCACAACCACAACATCTGCACATGAAGTCCCTATGAGAGTTTCATGAAGATCATACTCCTCAATAAAAACATGGCCCAACTTCGACCAAGTTCATCCTCATCAACACTAACGCTAACACCAAAGATCTCACCTACTTCTAACTTTGTCGACTGAGCTAAAGGGGAAGGTTTATCTGGAAAGGTTATGATAGATGCAGTGTTGTCCCAAAGGGCATTAGGAAAGGATGGAGCAACAGTGAGTAAAGTGGTCAAGGGAGGGTCGAGTACGTTCTCTAGTCTGGACTCTAGAGGAGGAAAAGACACACCATCATCACGCAGATTGTCATCAATTCTAGAAGAACAAGAGCTAAGGTCAGTCTTAGATGATAGGTCATACTCCCGCAGTTTATTAGCAAACTCAATTGGTTACTCATTCATTGTCTCTATCATATTGCTAAGTCTAGCAAAACCCTCATCACAAATATAATAGGGACAAGAATTACTGGCATGATTAGAAAAAAGGCAAATTTTGCCTACAGGAGGAGCATAATCAAGGATGCGAGGGGGTGGGATGCATGAATTAGTGCAAATAATCTCATATTCACAAGTATCCTGAGTCAACCAATCAAGAAAATCTCAAGCTTCATCAACATTTTTAGCACAAAAATCACAATACTCTAAAAGAGTACGGGTCTCACAATTCACACCCTCATAAACTGTATTCAAAATTTCCCATTTTTCCAAATAAAAATCACAATGAGCAAGAAAAGCATGTAATCTATCATAGTATCTCCAAAACAATTCATGCTCATATTGAGGAAAGTGGGAAAAAGTCTTTTTTTTCAATTTTTAAATTTTTTTTTCAAAATAAAAGCCTAGTCTCGAATGCCCAAGTAAGCTCTAATATTAGAAAGTAGCAATTCTCCGGCAACGGCGCCAAAAACCTGTTAAGGAAAAAACTCCCATAGAGTTTTAATATTTATAAACCCCAAGTGAGAGGTGTATCGTTGAGTACTTGGGGTGTCGTCCGTAGGGAGTTGTGTTTCCAATTACCAGGTCTAACTAAAGCGTCTTGAGCTAGGCGAAATCAAAAGAGAATAAAGGGTAAACTAAAATACGCTAACAGACACAGAAAAAGCTCCTTAGAGTGGTGATTTGACCAATGGACGAGCCAACTAATCGAGACAAGTTCTAACCGACCCAAACTACATCACGAACTAGAGATAATCGTTCGCACCATTAAAGACCACCCAAGCCCTCTCTCAAGGGTCATGAGCTAATCTAATTAGCCTAATCATCTATTTTCATAAGGCTAGCCCAATTAGACCACAAAACTAGCAACCCGAGACCTACCTTGAATCGGGTACTATTTTCATGTCCCGAACTCGGCTGTTCTCTCTCCCACACTAGCTAATTGACCTCACCTCTCAGCATAAATCAATCATCCAAAAATATGGATGAAAGCTCTCTCAAGCATTTCATCGAATACTTGGCGGACGTGAAGGAAAACTCTAAGTTTTGGGCATAGATTGGTTATGGTTAGGCCAAATACAAGACTAATTAACCATCAAGAGGCTGAGGCTAATCACAATCCAAGCCAACACAATCTACGCACTAAACATCACAAACACAATGAAACCTAAACTAACAAACAAGAACATAAACTTGAAGAACAAAACAAAGAGAATGAAATAAAACAAATCTAAACGACTAAATAACATGAATTAGCAATGAAAACTAAACATAAAAACCAAACAAAACAAATACAGGAATTAAAACTAACAAAACATGAAGAAGAACAACATATAAACTAAAGAGATAAAAGGGGAGAAAACTTAGTCTTGAATTGATGAAGGAACTTGAAATCTAAAAGTTTAATCCAACATTGCAATCTTCAATCCTAAACTACCCCTCCTCTTGAGGTTTTATTTGCTAAAACATAACCTAAACTACTCTAAGAATCGCCCCAGGAGAAGCCCGAATGACCCCTCGCAAAAACGCCTGAAGAGGGCTTTAAATAGAAAATTGCGAAACCGAACGACAAGCCGGGGGCACGGTCACACCATGCCAGGGTGGCACAGCCGTGCCACATGGCACGGCCCCACCGTGCCATTCCTCTGGCACGGTGGTTTGGCCCCCCGTTCGTCCCTTTTTGCCGGTTTTTGCTGCTTTTCTTCGTTTTGTCCCATCTGCGTCCCTTTCCAGGACGTTTGCTTTGTTTGGAGTTATTTCCTACAAAATATAAATAAAACACATAAAAATTCTAAAGATTAAGTTGTTATATGAACTAAAAGTGGGTGAAAGAGGCACATAAAATAGGACAATTTATCGCCTATCAAGCAATTTCTTGACACTCTTCTCTCATTAGCATCTAATCTTACTTTTCTCTCCTAGATTCCTCATAATTCTCTATTTTGCACACTTAAATTCACCTCCAAACCCTAGGGGTAGTGGAGAGATTATTAGGTTAATCCCACATATCTAAACCCTTAATCTACTCCTCAAAACTTAATCATTATTTGCTGATGTTTCCCTTTCCAATCTTCATGTTCATTATTTTAACTTTGAGTTGGACATTTCAAGGCGCAAGGATCATCAATGGGAGCTAAAATTAGGCATTGATTATGATTTTATGCTGATTGGTTCGATTAGAAGAACATTCATCATGAAAAATCCATCATTACTAGAATTTGAGTTGTGTGGTGACTTCCTTTCTCCTCATTTTTATTGCTTACTATTAAGTGAAATAGTTTATTTTGGGATAGATTTTTCTTTTTTGGCCGATCTTGTGAGGATTTATTGGGAATTGTTAGTGGCCATGCCGCGCCATGGTCCATGTCAAGCACCGATCACCTTTCCTATATGCTATGTGTTTTATGTTTGTGCGTTGTTTGATGATGGACAGGTTAGTTTAATTTTCAATTGTTTAAGCTAAATTTGAGCCGTCGTTTGTAGTGTAGTCANNCTAGATTTACATTTTAGAGTAATTTAGCTTAGTCAATCATATCAAATCCCTCTAAAAATTATGACATACTTAGCGTTGTTGCCGACGATGATGGCGTTCAATTCGCATTGGTCTTAGTCTTGATTATTATACATACCTCAGTGAGTAGGTCATTAAGAAACAAAATACAAAAAAATACAAAAATTAAAAATTAAAAAATTGATGAATGAGTGTTTAGACAAGGTCGCCTAGTTGTGCGAGACTCATTTATGTTGAAATTGGATAACCCNNNATCGAGATAACCCAACCCTAAGCACCTAATTTGGAAACCATGGTGGAGGAACAAACCCAACGTCCTCCTCCTTCCCAATGGAGTCTGAATCAAATCTTCTATCCCCTAAGGTCCACTAATCTCTTTTCTTTCAAGCTTCAAAATTTATAAGGATGTGCAATTTTCCTTTCGTCCATAATACACGACCATGCTTCCTAAATTCTTTAGAGATGGGGATGCTTACCTATTTCTAAGTGAACTTGAGGAAGTATGCTCGATGATGCAATTCCTCAATATGCCCTAAGATACTGTTAGGTTGCATTTTATTCCCTTTTCTTCGAAATGTTTGGCAAAAAAATAGATGCATAGCCTCCTTCCAAACTCCATCTCCACACGGGATGGGTTTGTGAAGGTTCTCTTCAGAAAATATTTTTCTATTGGGAAGACTGTACAATTGAGGAATGAAATCAACCACTTTGTTCAATTTAAAAGGAAATCATTTTGGAAGTGTTTTGATAGGTTAAGGCTCTTTTTATCACAATGCCCCTACTATAGCATAGCGCAATGGCGTTTGTGTCAAATCATCTATGAGAGCCTTGACCAAAATACCCGAACCATGGTTGAATCCATGTGTGAAGTGGGTTTCTTGAATAAGAGTGAGACTAAGGCTTAGGAGTTCTGAGAGGAACTTGCAGAACACACCTTACAATGGGAGACGATGAGGAATGAGAGTTTAGGTTCCTAGTTCAGTAGTCTAAATTGGAGTATGCTCGCGATCACAGATAGTCACATACATTGAAACTCATTTTGCCTCCCTTGAAAACATGTTGAAAGGAATAGTCTTGTTACAAGCACTGAACAATTATCCCCATCCCTAAATTGTTTCATGCTCCCAATGCCAATCCCATAGTCATTCTATGTCCCATATTTTCTCCATAGTTGGCTACAAGCCAAGAGTAGGGGCAAGTGAATACAGCATTTCAAAGGCCAATATTCAACCCCTGTTCTCGTACATTTAATCGGGGGTGGGTTAAGCACCCTAACTTTGCATGGGTTGCCCAAAATGCTTTAATGCCTTATACCCATAGTGGTCGTTTCCAAGGAAGCACCTCTCCTTGTTCTTATCAAAAGCCATCATTTTAAGGGGTATACAATGCTCCTATAGGGCATCCCCCTCAACCAGTTATTGCTCAATCTTTTCCCTCTCCCAATTATAATGAAATTGACAATGCAAATAAGAGGGTGAGTGATATGGACAGGATGGTGGGAGAGCTCAAAGAGTTCAATCACTTAACTTGCCATGTCAAATAGGGAAAGAGGGACCTTTTCTAGTCAACCCAAAGTGAATCCAAAAGGGGGCCTAATGATATGAGCAAGGTTAATGCTATGATCTCTTTGCTGTCGGGTAAGGAAGTTGACACCCATGTGGGTGAATATGATGTAAATATGTCCGCTCACCCTACTTCTCTTCTCAATTCTCAAGAATGAGTCTCATGATGTGTTCGCTTCTCTATCTAACTCCCCTTCTAAGGATATTGGGGATCCTAAGGAGAATACGTGTTCAGATATCATTAATTCTACACTTCCTAAGGCATCTCGTATTCCTTCCCCTTCTACTTTTAAGCCTATTCTCTTATTCCCTAACCAATAAAAAGGGAGGAAATCTCAATCCCATGTTGATAAGATTAGGGAAACCTTCTCTCAAATCAAGATCAACATTCTTCTCCTTGGTACTATTTAACAAATGCCCCCATATGCTCATTCCTTAAAGAGTTGTGCACCACCAAGAGGACCACTATTATTCGTGAAAAACCCTTTTTGGCCTCTAATGTAGTTGAATCATTTCTAATCAAATACCCATCAAGTATAACGCCCCAAGATGTCCCACAATTTTAATTGTCATTAGCAATCAAAACATACATAGGACCTTGCTTGATCTTGGTGCAAGCG
>NCQT01050390.1:21985-34850 GCA_002740465.1 Stenocereus thurberi | reverse complement strand
TTGGAATTTGATCTTCTATTTATTTTTATTTTTAAATTTTGCTTTTTAGGTTTTTGTATTCTTTTTTGTTTTAGAGTAAGAAAAATTAGAAAAAGAAAATGTTCTTCGTGCTTTGTGTTTGTGGTTATTTTTTATTTTTTTGCATTAGGTCATTTTTTGTTATATAAGTCTCTTTGGTCTTTCTTTTCTTTTGGTTATATAGTTTCATTTTTGTTTGTTTATTTTCTTTTGTTAACTTAAATATTTAAGTGTCTTGTTTTTTTCTTTTAGTCATTAGTTTATAATTAGTGTCTTGGAGTCATGTTTTTACTTTAAAAACCCCAAAACATTGAAATACAATTGGAAATTGTAAAGGAAAAAAAAATTCTTAAAACTAAAAAAAAGAGTTTCAAGAATGCCAGAATTTTTAATTTTTCACAATTTCAGCATAAACCTTTTCTGGAGTTATCTATCGAGACTTAATGCTTATTGCGCTCAACTGGTCAAAACTTTGAAAAATGAAAAATTTGTGAGGTCACGTTGTGGGTTTGAATGTTGAATTTTTAGAGGCTAAGTTGGGTCTATATGTCTTGGAGATTTACTAATATTGTTGTCTAAAAATCAAGATGAGGTATGAGATTTATTTTAAAAAACTAGCTTTTGACCCCTACCTCAGGATGCCCTAATCATGGTGAGTATGTTTTTCATACCAATCCTTGCCACCAAGATCACGTTAGGAACTCATATGACACATCTTACTCTTATGTGCCTGCTATTTTGTATGATTATTATGAGCCTTCTTATCATGGTGTTCATAATTGTCTTTATCGTAATTATGTTGATTCTATATGTGCGAGCCTTGGTAAGATGATAAATGAAATGTTTGATAAAATAATAGAGACAATCACTACAAAAAAGGTTGTTTCCCTCAACATTTAATTTTGCTAGTAACCACACTTATAAGTGTAGAAATAACAGTTGCGAACACTGAGGCTAAGTGTGGGGAAATTAAGTGTGTGGAAGTGTTCTCCACACTTGCCGAAAATGCAGGTAGAGCTATATTCCCCATACTTATAAAATGCAAAGTAAATACTAATTACCCACAGTTTATATATGATCATTTTATGCTATGCCCACTCTGAGAGATGCAAGAAGTCGTAATTTCCCCCACACTTATAGGAGTTATTAGTNNNGTTTTAGTTTTTAAAAAACTAATGCTGGTAATTACGATAAAACTTATTAAGTTAAAAATAGAACAGTTATATACAATTGTTCTTTATTTAATGAACAAGTTTCATACTAATTATCATTGTAACCCTACGCAAATAAATAATTGAGAATTTTGTAATATAGATTGATATAATTATTCTCCAATTAAACAAATTAAAATAGATCAAACATCAATTAAACAAATTTCACATTAGCGTTTGAAAAAAATTAATTGTAGACATAGTAACAAAGACTAACGAAATCAAAATTATATATTCTTGCATTGTTTTAACTCCATCCTACTAATTTTTTTGTCGTAGCTAGCTAATTGAACATGCCTAACTTCCAAGAATATATAAGAAACGTCTCCATCTCTATTTTCTTCAGTGAGAGATGTTAGCTCTAGAAATGCAACCTGTTACACAATTGAAACACACAAAAAAAAAATTATTAAAAAAGATAACCAAAGAGATTAACTAAAGATGCAAAGTCAGCAGAATCAGGTTTAAAGATGCATAACAGAGTTCTGCCATTGATAGAACCACAACAAAGTTGAACCAAGAGTAGAACCATAATTGAGTTCAACTAACAATGGGACCCAAGTGAGTTCAACTAACAATAGAACTATAATTAAGTTCAACCAATAATACAACCACAACCAAGTCTAACCAATAATAGAATTGCAACCGAGTTCAACCAAAAATAGAACTGAAGTGAGCTCAACCAACAAGAGAACCCCAACTGAATTCAGCGAACAATAGAATGGCAACTGAGTTTAACCAACAATAGAACCCAAGTGAATTTAACTAACAATAGAACCTAAGTTCAACCAACAATAGAATCACGAGTTTAACTAACAATAGAACCTAATGGAATTCAACCAACAATAGAACCACAACAGAGTTGAGCTAAGAATAAAACCATAATCGAATTCAATTAATAATAGGCCCCAACTAAGTTCAACTAACAATAGAACCACAACCGAGTTCAACCAATAATACAACCACAATCGAGTTCAACCAATAATAGAACTACAACCGAGTTCAACCAACAATGGAATCCAAGTAAGTTCAACCAATAATACAACCCTAATTGAGTTCAACCAACAATAGAACCACAACTGAGTTTAATCAACAAAAGAACCCAAATGCGTTCAACCAACAATAGAACCCAACTGCGTTCAACTAATAACGAACAATAGAACCTAACTAAATTCAACCAACAATAGAACCAACTAAGTTCAACCAACAATAGATCCCAACTGACCTTAACCAAGAATAGAACTACAGCTGAGTTCAACTAACAATAAAATCCAACATGAAAATTAATAGCATATTCTTACCAGGTTGCTTAAGAGTAGCGAACAACTTTTCATAAAGAATCTTGCTCAATAGATCCTTGTCTTCCTTCTGTCTACCCTCAATAAAGGCCTATAATAAATGATGTTTTATTGTCAGACTTAGTTAACCCAAAGTGAATAATAAATCAAACGCTAAATATAAGAATATATAAACATTTATATACCATACCGCCTAGAAAAACAAAAGACAAACTCTCATCTCTATGGATTCCTGAAACTTGTCACCGTGTCCTAATTTTCCTTGATCACCTTATTGACTAACTTTCCTATCTCAGCACAACCAAACTTAAGAGTCATTCAAATGAATCATTGGTGAGGATACTTGAACTAAGAAACTATGTTCATACATGAGTAAAAATACACTAGAAGTATAGAGTTCATAATATCTTTTAACGATTATTTACCTGATCCTGCAAAGATTGATTTTGACTATGCCTCTAATAGTTTAATGTCTTATTTGCTTGTTTTTTAGGCAAATTGATGCTTGGCTGAAAATTAGAAGTACCTACTTCCTTCCTCTTTTGTGGGTTCATCGGATTTTGTGCTCGTTGATTGTATACAGTTCCTACAAGTGTCTGATAACTATCTCCAGAAATCTCATAATTCAGAGTGACACAATTATTACAAGTCCCAAATTCAACTCGAGTGCTCTTGAAATTTGTAAGGCTATGAGGCAAATGATTTATCTCCTCACTTGATGAGTGATTACCGCTTGTAAAGTTCTCCTAAAATTATTAAAACAACCAAATGAGTTGAATAATCTATTAGGAAAAAAAACGCACACACTTGAGTTATTACATAGGGATTAATTACACTAGAGCACGTAAGTTCTCTTAAAAGTGGTGAAGGCGTGGAAGTCATGCTAACACGATTGATAACTCCTTGGATGCATTGCAGCTAAATGAAAACAATATTCAAATAAGTATCAAATTATATAAATTACTCAAATAATATGCACTAGAAGTATTTCACTTCAAAGTAAGTACTCTATTCTTTAGATTACCACATTGGATCAGGGTATCTGTCTAGTAAAAATGAAAATTACTCAACATCTTACCTGCTTTCTTTGATCAAAGTTAAGCCTTGGACTGATGTTCAGTTGCTTTGAGGTTTGAGCAACAAGAAGTATTTATATTTTCCCCTATAGATGTGTTTTGATCATCCACCTACATAAAAATTAAAATATGAGAAGAAATTTCAATATCCAAAAGCTAACTATGCAAGGTTCTTAGATTACACTATAATGTTATGTTTATGCGCACAAGCTAATGACGTACTTGATTTACAAAATTATGGGGTTGTGGCATGCAAGTTGTGGAATTTTCCATCCTATTTGTCACACTAATATGTTTTTTGCCGATTTGAGTTATATAGGACTTATTAACTTCTTGAAGGGAATTCAACTATATAAAACTAGTAGTCAAATAATGATATGATTGTGTAAGACGAAATAACTAACAAGAACACAATTGTAACTACCATAATTGTAACGGTCATCTTTACCCAAGTGGCACAACATGAAGCTAAATCAACAAAATTAAAAAAAAGGGTGGTTGTCTTGTTTTGTTTGCACATCTATGTTCTATTTGCCTCTGACACTTCATCTTTGTTGACTCACCTGCAGACACCCAAAATCAAGTAGGATAGTGTTAAAAAAAAACTTGAGCAAAACAAGATTTTGTATGGGAAGAGTACATTTATGCGTATACAGAATGTGAACTCCCTTGGCTTACTTGGTTTACAACATAAGGCAACATAGATGAATGCGCAGCTCCAACTTTATCCCATAGTACAATGAAATTTTCAATTTGACCTGCATCCTTGATATACGCCTCATTATTCTTAGCTAATGTAGGCGTCGCTGTCAGAGTATCTCTTATGTGTTCACCAGCTAAAGGTGTGTTATTCTTTTGATTCATTCAACATCATCACCCTAATGACAAACCAAGTAAAGAAATTAACATCAACCTTATCCATAGTGTACATGTATTCATTATCCATTTTTTTAATTATGGGATCTCAATAAAAAGTAATAAAATCATGGTTTAAAATTAACCTGAGATAGAACATACACATCATCAGTTTGTTGAGACTTCAAGTAAGTGACCTCTTGGCGTAAGGATCGAGCCTCTTTAGCAATATACTCACTATACTAGAATCCAAAGGTTCAGTCCTACTTTGTGAATGACGTTTGGCATTAAGTTGATTAAAGATGACTCTAGATCCAACTCCTCTAACCATCCCACTGCTTTCAGGTCCCATCAATGTATGGTAAGTAAAAGTCTCAACTAACACTATGGCTTTAGAGAATACGACTTTTGAAGCACCCATCTTTGGTTTGATAATATTAACACCTATATCCTATATAAATTATTGGCCACAGATACCAAAATTTATCATTATGTTGTTCGCATATGTATTAATGACATACTTTATGCAAATTACAAAAAAATTGGATAGATGCACACACCGTAAATTTCTTAGTTGCCAGTTCATGATAAGGTCCTTCTTCATCCTAATGAGTATCCATTAACCATTCCAAGGGACCAAGTTCTCTTTGATGATCCTTCTCCTATAAATCAATGTATTAGCATAAATAAATAATTTTGTACATAGCAAAGTAAATAAAGTGAACGCCCGACCCTATAGGGCTAGTGATGTTAATGATTTATAAAATTTGGTAAGAAATGGGCAAAGTTTCCCCCAGAAACTTACTATAACTTAGACTTATAGCCTTACATTAAGTACCTGTAACAATTAAAACATAAGGGTGTGTCGAACAAGTTCGACGGCTATATGCGGGAGATCATAACTCCATGGGCCACACACCTGGAGTACACAAGATATAAAGCTAAGTAAAAAAAAAAAAAAGAAACAAAAAATATGGCCCAACGGATCACACACACCCGGAGCACTGGGGTTACATCCTGAATTCAAATCTCAACTCTAACAAACAAGATGACTAACTATTTAGAATGTTGGCCTACATGGTCATCCAGAGCCAAGACTTTTCACAAACTTTGTACCTTATGACAGTCACACGCCTTACTTAATATCAACATAGTAAGCATACAAATTAGCCCTTTTAATTTCAAACCTTTGTAACCCACTTGTATGTGCTCATAGTTACTTCCCTCTTGTTCTTTTTCCATTAGTAAATCATTTCTACGTGACAATAAGTATGATATTGTTATAAGAGATATTGTTATAAAGGCGAAGGTTACTTTTAAGGGAAGCCAAATTGTAATGCCCCGACCCTTCTCAGTCGCGGGTCTTACCAATAATGACTTCAAGAGCGGACGACTGGCCCCATAAATCATCACAAGTCTTTTCGGCGTGCTTCGTCCTCGCTCACATGCTGCCCGAAAAACTTTCCAGGAGGTCACCCATCCCAAGATTGCTCCCTAGCAAATACACTTAACTGTGGCATTTTTAAGCGTGGGCTTCCCGAAAAGAAAGGGGTACCTTTTGTGATATAAGTAGTCACTTCGGTCCTTTTAAGCCACACTCAGGGTATTACAATCATCCTCACTTAAAGTGCACAACGTCCTTGTTGTGCCTCACTAACTAAACGACTTACGCGTCCTCTTGACCGGTGGTCCACACCCAGTATCTTTGTCCTGCTAGGTAACTGCCTATGGGCTCTCCATCCACTAGCGCAACCCACAGTCGCGGGTCAGCTCTAATACTATCTGTAATGCCCCGACCCCTCTCGGTCACGGGTCTTACCAATAACAGCTTCAAGGATCGGTAACTGGCCCCACAAATCATCACAAATCTTTTCGACGTGCTTCGTCCTCGCTCACACGCTGCACGGAAAACTTCCTAGGAGGTCACATATCCTAAGATTGCTCTCTAGCAAGTACGCTTAACTATGGAGTTTTTAAGCGTGGGCTTCCCGAAAAGAAAGGTACACCTTTTGTGATATAAGTAGTCACTTCAGTCCTTTTAAGTCATACTCGAGGTATTACACAAATAGTCATCAAAGCAATTACCAAAGCACCCAAAGCACATCCTAAATTTGTGTCATACCAAAAACACGGTTCTTGAATGCAAATGAGAATAAGTTTATGATTTCTATGAAGAATACTATGTAAAATAGAACCTTTAATTCTTTTCTTAGAAGCAAATAGATCCTTGTTTCCAGCTTTCTTCGCTTTGAAGTTGTACCACCACAAGTAGGGGGGAAAGATATTTTGAAAGATGAAAGCAAGTCATTAGTCTGGATAACTGAGTTGTACAAACTAACTCCTCGCTGAGTCAAAACAAGCCACCTACCTTCACCAAGTTACTAGAAAAACCAATTTACAAAACAAGGGTATCTACCTGTCATATTGTTAGCTATTTTGAAGGGCAAAACCATTACAGCTGTGACCAAAGATCAAGAATAACACAGCCACACATCCATACACCCAGACACCCATAGAAAGCCACATTATATCAAACATAAGAAAATAGCACCCAAAGCATCTCCAGACATATGACAACCCAGACACGATGAAAGCAACAGTTTTTAACTTACCCAAAACTTCTCCAAAAAGAAATAATCGACCAAACCAACACACATCCAGTCACCTACAGCAAACGGGCACTTATTCTTATCCAAATTATATAACATGTCTTTTGGAGTATCTTCTTTAAAATACTTACATCTCAAGGAATGCTTGAAACCTCAAACCCTTCCCCCAACTGACTTTAGAATTTTTTAATTTATCTCATCTGGCAATAAAAACCTCCCCTATCAAAACAAAAGTTTAAGTAATTATTTGAACTAGTTACATTTGGATAAGATACATCACCCAGCTTAGACGTGAATAAATGCTAACCCTAATAAAGATTATGATCCGACCTTCAAAGTAATGTGGCACTAAGTGCCAATCTTGATAGTTAAAGGGACATAGGCTAGGTCTCCTAGCAACATCATTAAGGAATCTATTAAATAAACTCCCTTCGTTCTTTATTGGCTGCAACAAGTTATTTAAAGGTACCATAATCCTCTCCGACGGAACTAATTTATATGCCTTGTTCACATTGATTCTCCCTCTAAACTTTCTAGCATTAATATGTTATTCTGCATAAAAGAGAATATGATCATCATATTAGTAAATAACCTACAGCTACTGAAACCGTTGTGCAAGTGAAATGTCTAGATGGGTATTAAAGATCCATTTACCCATGATTAACACCTCTTGCCATCTTCAAAATCGTCAGGTATGGTGATAAGAGAGGGATTCATATTAATCAAAACTCTTGATTCGAAAATATTCTCTCTAGCAGTTTCAACTTCTTCTTCTTCCAAATCGAAAATCATGTGAATATCATCTAAAAACACATCTTCCTCTGCTGCATCTTCATGTTGAACAGACTTAAGGTACTCTTTTGAGGTAATCTTGGATCAGAACATGATTCTGATGCTTCAAAACTTACAAGGAAAACCTGTATGTAGTTTATGATGCAATTCAAGGAAAAAATGGTTAAAAGTAAGAACTGACCAAGACAAGATCTAACTTGATCATGCCAAATTCTACAAGCTACATTACAAAAGTCAACTATAATCTACTAAGGCAAACTATGTAAACAAAATAATCACATACACTTGTATACTGATATTTCTTTCTTTAACTGACTTGCCCTATGAGGAAATTAATCAAAGCTTGAAAATACTAACAATTTAAATCAAAACATAACAATTTGATGTACTAACATTTGTGCAAAAGCTTGGCCTGTGAGGTTCATAGGGCTAAGGGATATAAAGCCTTGCAAGCTTGAACTATTATGCCAATTAGAAGTAATGTGATTGTTACTTTCCTAATAAAAAGCAAAATAAAAGATCTGTAAACATGATAACGAAAAAACTAAAATTGCTCTTATTCCCCGTAATCAATAGTATCCCAATTAACCGGATCTATGAATGCATACTCTTTTGATATATTAGGAGGCATGCATTGATGATATAATTTATCCTCATCTACCATAGTTCCTCCTCGCTGGTAACTATCTCTTGGTTTCACTCTCACAATATGAGCTCACCCTTTCTCTTTCTCATCTTCAATGTAAAATACCTGATTGGCTCGCGATGAAAGAATATACGGATCATCCTTCTAGGCATTTCCTTTATGTATCTTATGTGAGAAATTCAAGAAAGTGAATCCCCTTTTGTCTTCTTTTCCTCCATAACTTGAGTTTACATCCACCAATCACATTGAAATAAAACTACCTTACATCCAGAAAAGTAGTCCAACTCAATAATGTTAGTGATCTTTCCACAGTAAGGTTTTGCACTAGCTTCTACCATAATCCCATAGTTTTGAGTTTTGTTTGTCATATCTCGGGCATGAGCGTGGAATCTGCAACCCTTGATATTGAAAGCCTTCATTTTTTTGACTATGGAGTTCGAACCCTAAGCCACAGCTCTCAACACTTTTGATCTTATTATCATCCATATTTGTAACCTAAACAATTGAGCACCCACACTGATAATTGATATAGTCATGCTTCTAAAGCACTCATCATAAGGTTTTGAAGTTACCATTTGTTGCAACTAACTTAGAAAATCCTCAAATAAACATTTTTACTTAAGCTTATCACTAGGCTCTTGTGAACAAAATGCAAGACATTCCCCCAGGAAAGATCTACAAGTTATGAATTTTGTCAAATTAAATGAATTTTAGTAAACTTCAGACATTTACCACGAAAGGCTGTAAAGCTAATTTTAGTAACTTGCCATACAAGTCTCCCCCATGAACATATTAGAGTACATATCGATGGGTTTGCTTAAGGATCTATTCATCCATTTCCGTCATTGCAACCTGACCTTTAGGTTGTCCACCACTGTCAAATAAATGCATTTCTTCATTAGGAATAGAGTCGTTGTTCCTTTCTGGACGATTGAAAACAGTTTTTGCCCCTTCAAAGTATCTTGAGCAAAATGTTATGCACTCTTGTGCAAAGTATCCATATGCCATTAATCCCTCCCATTGTGCTCGATTATAAACATATCCATTTGACTGTGCCAATTACCTATAATTTTCCACTAGTGTGTGATTTCTAGGGGGAAAAAGAGAAATAAAAAGCCATAAAATTTAAGGCCTCACCACTCCATAGGGTACATCCACCAATAAAATATAGGCCCTCTAAGTTTTGTTTCCTCTGTCAAGTGCACAACCAGATGCACCATAATGGTAGAAAAACCCAGTGGCAACATTTTCTGTATACGACATAACGTGAAAACCACGTTGCTTTGAACCTCATCTAATTTGTCAACATTGAACTCTTTCGCACATAATTCCTTGAAAAAATCAGACAACTTACATGCTAAATCTATAAGATTATCATCCTTAACTGCTCCTAATGCAATAGAAATAAATCTTGCATTAGAATATGGCAATCGTGGCTCTTCAAAGTAAACAACTTGCGCTCCTTCAAATTAACACATCAAGAGCCATCTGGCACCTTCAAGTGCTTCAACACTTTTAGTAAGGAAGTTTTCTCATCAACGGATAAATGATAAGGAGCTATGGGTAAATGATACTTGCCATTTGGTAACAAAACTCGGTGAAGCTCAGGTCTTATCTGGATTTGTTAAAGATTGTGGTAGGCCTTCAAGTTATCCTTGCTCTTCTCTTCCAAATTCAATAAAGTTCTCGACAAATTATCAAAAATATTCTTTTCGATATGCATTACATCCAAATTATGATGAAGACGTTTAAACTACCAATATCAAGATCAAAGAAAATGCTTCGCTTCTTCCATTTTTGCTCTTCATCCTTCTTATCAACATCTACATTGGTTTGGCCTTTCCTATATACAAACATAGTTCCCTCGAATTATGTAAGAACTTGACCTCCTGATAATGAAGCTAGACTATTACCAAACTCCATATTTCCATCATATCCATCTTTATCATATTGAAAAGGATGGTTTTTTGCTAACCATTTTCGATGAACCAAATAGCAAAACTTATATTCATTTTCCAACCAAACAGATTAGGTTGCTTTCCTATAAGATGGACATGCAAAATTACCTATTTTACTCCACCAAGATAGATTAGCATATGTGGGAAACTCATTTGTAGTAGAGTGAAGAGACCCCCTCAAGGTAAATCTCATATTTGTCTATGCATCATATGCATCTCCACTATTCCATAACTGCACTAGCTCTTTAATCAATGGTTGAAGATATACATCCATGTCCATATCCAAGGCCTTTTCATCAAGTATAATCATCAAGAGTATAATTGAGAATTGTTTTATGCATACCCAAGGAGGAAAATTATAAATATAATTAGAAAGACTTTTCAAGTACTATACGTGCTACTCATAACACGGAAGGGTTTAAACCCATCACTAACCAGCCCAAGCCTTACATTTTGAGGATCAGATATAAAATTAAGATATTGTTCATCAAATTCATTCCATGCCTTTGCATTAGTAGGATGCCTCAAAATTTCATCCTTTGTGCGATATTTGTCATGCCAAATCATATCTTCAACTATCTTGCGTGATTTGTAAAGCCTAAGCAGTCTAGGAATGAGAGGGAAATAGCATAATACCTTAACTGGGAATTTCTTATCACTATTTTTCCATCATGAACAACCACACTTGTCACATGATTCTTATATTTCCTTTTCACCCCAATACAATCTGAAATCATTAGCACGAGGGTGTATTTTTTCATATTCAGCCTAAGTCCTTAAGTAATTGCTTACAATTACTCTATGATGCTAGGAATGGGTCTATATAGGGAAAAATAGAACTCAAAGGTTGGAGCAGCATATTAAATAATTTAATAGACCAACTATACATGCATTTCAAGTGGAGTAAGTGTAATAGAAAAGAGAGTTTCAAAAATTTTGAACCTTGATATGGCTCCTGTTTCAACTTATTTTAGTAACATTTCATATCCGGCATCTTTGTCTACCATGAAACTATTACCTTATGCCCCCCATTCCTTAGCTTACTAAGTTCTTCTTCATCCATATCACCCTCTTGATGAAACATGCCACTCCCATAATTTTTATGCATCCCAAAAATATCATTAAGCATTCTGAGTGTATCAATATCACCAAAACCACTTTTGCAATTGGGTATTAGTAGTATTGTAGCCTTTATCACCAAAAAAATGAAGAAGGTTGAGAAATTTCCTCCCCATGAGGCACCCACTCTTTATAGTACGGCCAATAACCATTAAATATGAGATGTTGTGCCACTTCGTCTTTTGTGAAGCAATGATTATGTCTAATTTTGCATTTATTACAAGGGTATATGATTACTTTACTACCCCCAGCATTGCGAAAAGCAAATTACAAAATTGACTCAACCTCGTTCCTATATTCAAGAGAAGCTCTTTGCATATGAATCCAACTTTTGTCCATTATAATTTGTAACAGCCCACGTACAGGGCTATCACATAAGGATGAGGGGAGAAGAGTCATAACGATCACACCAGCGTATCAAAATCATGTGCTTAAAGCACACTACCCTAAGAGAACTAAACATATTTAAAGCACTAGCTATGAATTCAATATATTAACAAGCCAATTACCAAACAAGAAGACAAGGAAACTAACTGTCCATCTGTAGAAGCTTCAATTTCTGAAAAGTAGTTGTCTTGAAGCAATTTCTAAGGAACTAATTCTACATAAGTGCTAAGGTTTCTGACAAACCAGTTCTTAGAAGCTTTTAATAATCAGACACTATTCAATGCATTTAGCATTAATGCAACTTTTAAATTTGTAATTCTTAATGTGGCATTCATAAAAAAAAAAAATGATTTGCAATATGTTTGCTGCAAGACACTCTTCAACCTAAATCCAAATTAGGTGATTGTTGTTATTTATTACTCGCTAATAAGCAATTAACAAACTAAGGATTTAGAATGCAACTAAAGGTGCCTATCAAAATTTTATCAGCAGATGGAACAAGACTGTGTATATCGAAAATGACCTTATTTCAAGGATCACATCGTACAAGGAGGGCATTCACCATCAGTTAAGTCATTGATTTCATATCTTAGCTTCCCACTTCTATGCACATATCAAATAGACTATCTTGGCAATTAATAATATGCCTAAAATTAATCTAACTCAGAACGATACAGCTAAAGTACTCATTGTGCTTTCTTTTTCCAATTACAAATCAAATTTGTCAACTGCTTTTTCGAAATCAATACAAAAACTAAGTTAGACTTGGATTGACAAACAACACTAATTAATTAAGCAATCTAATTTTTGATCAAAATTATTATGATAAGTGCAAGGACATGACAATGGAGTACACTAACCATATGATAGAGTTGAGTGAAAACCTGTTTGGTTTA
>NCQT01050381.1:35544-47655 GCA_002740465.1 Stenocereus thurberi | reverse complement strand
AAGCATTGATTTGAAGGATGAGACTGTTGATTCTTCTTCCTCTCTCTCCCCCATCCACCCAATACTGTTTGCTCTTGACAACATCTCTCTCTCCTCCCTATGTCTCTCCCTCTCCCTCTCCCTCTCTTACTTCTTAATGTTCTAGAGAGAAAAAGGGGGCGATCAAGGGGGGTTTTATGGAGTATGAGGATGAGGGAGGCTGTCTTTTAGCGAAGATGGCTCTAGTCAGTCTGGTGCTTCGAACGTTACTATAGTTTGTTAGGGAATTCAGCACATTTTGCTGCTTTGGTTTTGTTTAATTTCGAGGAGGGTGATCATTATTTCTTTACGTTATTTTTCTTTTTTTTTTAAAAAAGAACTCAGTTGATGGGAGTATAATTTGCCTTTTGTGAATAAATAATTCGAAAAAGCTCCTTCCTACCTGATTAGGCTCATGGCTTCCTAACGGTTTCAACGTACTGTGATGTGCTGGCGGTAAAAATTGTGTGGTCAACTGTCTGATTACACGGTCATTTAGAAAGTTGTGAGAGGTAAAAAGTTAAAAGTGAAAATTTTAAAGGACAGTCTGGTGTATAAGTATTCCGCGTTCATATAGAATTTGTGGAAGGGTCGTACCTGAGGGGATGAATTGTAGGCAATCTAATCTGACTTTGTCAGTGGCTGATTCCATAGCTTGAGCCCGTAACTTTTTGGTCACACGGAGACAACCTTACTATTGCTCCAAGGCTCCCCTTCGTAAAAGTGCAATTTTTATGTTCGGTAAATTAACATATAATGTATTTTGAAATACCAAATTGTTAATGTGTATAATTATTTATCAGTTGTTAAATTATGGAATGCAAGAAGTTTAATATACTGATTTCATCAGTGACAAGAAGATTAAATTGGTAATCAATAAATACTAGGATATGAATGTTTATAAGTTTATAAAATTTGAGTTCATAATTTTTTGCTAATCTAAAACATGGTAAATTAATTAAGGGCAGAAAAAGAAAAATAAACCGTAATCTTCATTAAAGAGCTTTACCTTTTTTTAAAATGAAAATTCTCGTTTTTATATGAGTACATAATTACATCATTTAAGAGGTTTGAAAAAGACGTTACTTTTATTAAAATAACATATGAGGTCATTTCACAAAAATGATGTGCATTTATTTTAGCGGTTGATTTAAGATAACCAATAAAAAGCAATATCATAAGTGCTAAGGGGCGCTTAGTAGTTGTAATAAGTTATAAGGAGCTATATACGTACAAAAGTGACAAGACACAATAAATAGCACTAAAATTTAGCCATAAACGATTATGAGTTATAAACACTATGTTGGCAATCCTTAATGTTGGAAAGTGCACAAACCCTAGGTCATATTTTGTAAATTTTTCACCTTTTAGTTAAAATATTGAAGAAGTGAGTGACAACATTGACAATTAATTTGAAAATTGAGCCTAGTTATATTTTTCGTTGAAGATAATAATAAATTTATAAATTTCACTAATATAAACCTTAGAAGTGATAAATTTATTTGTTATAGTCTAT
The DNA here is from genome assembly GCA_002740465.1 of Stenocereus thurberi. NCBI lineage: Eukaryota > Viridiplantae > Streptophyta > Magnoliopsida > Caryophyllales > Cactaceae > Stenocereus > Stenocereus thurberi. The sequence continues at coordinate 46,121 of NCQT01050381.1, read as the reverse complement.
GACAACATATCATTAAAGAAAAGTTTTCTAACGAAGAAAATCTATAATGTGAGGACTATATCTCTTTTTGGAGGATCAAAGACAAAAATAGAAAAATTAAATTAGCTAGCCCATACAAGGCTATATGCAACCACAATTGCCTCATAATAAAAGAAACAATATACATCCCTGTTTCAGAAGTCAAAAAACACAATCCTCTCCAATATTAATGTTTCAATCCCTAATGAAAAAGCCTCATATCTTACGTAGGTGGTTTTTACTAATTGGAAGATAGGTATGCATATTTTTTAGACTTGATAAACGGGTCATTCAACTTAATTTCTAGTTGAGTTATCTTTAGTTAATCCGTAAAAATTTCATGTAATAATTAAAATCCAAAAAAAAAAAAGAGAAAACCTTCCATTCCATGTAGGTTAGTTACTTAGGAGAATGGTGTGAACTTTCCTGGGGCATGAATGCCAGAAGGAAAAAGATGTGAGGGGATTAGGATAATTTTCGAGCATTCTCGCGCATAAAGTTTTGTATGATATGAGAGAAGGATAGCTGTTTAGGTTGTGAATGGCAGTTTAGGTAGCGGATAGCTGTTTAGGTAGCAGATGTCAAATTTAATTTAACTATTAGTGGATAATTATTTAGGTGATCAGTTGAAGTAATTGTGTTTGGTAAATTTAATTGTTAAGTTAGCTAATTAATGCAAATTGACATCAAAGGATATATATAACTTTCAAAGATAATATTTTCAAAGGGTATTTTGTAGCCAAAAAATATGAAAACCACTTTTGAATACCAAAAGGTAATAGTATTAGCTTTTTAAAAATGTTACTTAAAACACTAAAAATTGCTTAAAATGCAAGTCCAAACACTAGATTATCGAATACTAAAAATTAACTAGTTACTATATTGTCTTGATCAAAACGCTAAACGCTCATCGAAACTATTTTGTCAGACACGGCTTAAATAAGTGATTTCAATTGATTGAACAGAAAAGGAAAAGGGAGTAAAAAAATATACATGTTATGTAAAACTAGTCATGTTTATTTTATCTTGTATAAAGTTCAAAACTAATCGAAATTTTCAAAACACCACTAAAAAACTTTTGAACCATTTCTTATAAAGAAATTTAAACTACAATTCTTTTATCGTTAAAACCAAAATTTATTAAAAAATTCTACATTAAATTCAAAAATTTAGAGCACATTCTATGGGAAGAGTAAAGACAATGGGGAGATGACAGTGACATTATGCCTGGCCCGCCCCTTGCGTTTTCAATTTTGAAACTGGGGAGCAGAATGATAGTAGTAATTAATACGGGGAAGGGGAAGCCAGAAAATTTAATGAAAAGGGAATGGGAAACCAGGATTCTCGTGAATGCTATATTTGCTACTTGGATGCCCACTGAAAATTTCATTGTTCCAGCTTTCATGATATTCTTTGATCAAAAATCAAATTTTCAAAAATTTAAAAGGGGTCAATTCATTGTATGGGCTGGGCATCTCTATGATGGCAAGATTGAGACAGGCCCACCCCTCTTTTCTCAGTAGATTTTATGTAAGGCCAATGTGTTTGAAGAGATATGGTGAAATTGTTTCATTGAATATGATATATTTAGTGAGGGTGGTATTGACAAATTTTTGATTAAGAGTCCGTTCTTTTTGTTAGTCTTTTTTAATTTACTAACTTCAACCTATTTTAATATACTTCAGTTAACTTTAACCCAATTCAATAAAAAAATATCAACTTTAGTCCACTTCAACCAACTTTAACCCACTTCAACCAACTTCAACCAACCTCTTTTAAAATTTTATTCGCACTATTTTAACTAACTTCAAAAAATATACCAACTTCAACCTAGCTTAGCCAACTTCAACTAATTTCAACTTACCTCAACCAACTTTACCCTTTTACCAACTCCAATTTACCAACTCACTTCAACCTACTTCAACTGATTTCTACAAAAAAATACCAACTTCAATCAACTTCAACCGACCTCAACCAACTTCACCCTTTTATCAACCTCAATTTACAAATGAAAAGAACAGGCCCTAAGTTGAATATTTAAAATTGTCCAACCTTAAAAACGGCCAATAGATCACCAAATTTTTCTCCAAGTTTTGAATTTGAAGTGGTCAAGTTTATTTTGCTATATATATATATTGTATAAGCATGATTTTAATCCGAACTTAATTTAATTTTATCTAATTTGTCCAATCTAAAATAAACTAGGTAACGAAATAAAAAAATTTCATCTAAAATTTCATATCTGCTCTATTTTTTTGTCCATCTTATTATATCTTTTGAATGACATTATTTCACGCCAGAATTTACACATTCTATTCGTATTTTTTAGAAGCTTGGTTTGTAAGGGCCTAGGACCTGACATCCTTCCATCCAAAAAGGGAACAAAGGGAAAAGTGCAGAAATGTTGAATGCAAATACCAAACTCAATGAAACATTGAAAATTGGGAAAATTTCATGAATAGTCGGTTGTAGACGTTTCATACCAGAAAGTAGAGCTGGAGCCTGGGTCGGTTCGACCCGTAATCATCCATGTCCACGCCATGTTAAATCCGACCTAAGCCTGTGATTAAAGGGTTGTGGGGTGCACCAGGCTATCCCCTGCTTTTCTTTTTTAATGGTGCATGACGGGATTCGGGGGATACAAATTTTAATGATGTTACAACTAAAATGGTCAACTCGTTCAATTCGCGACTCGCTCGGCCCTGCTTGGCGACCCAACCCGTCTTGTTTTGTTAATGGTGTCTGGCGGTTCACCAAATCCAAATCCATCCACCCGTACTTCATGAAATGGATTAGCCCTTGCTCATTCTGTTTTCGAACTTTTTCCTGGAAGAGCAGCCTACATATCCCAAGGTGAAATGCTAAAGAAGAGTTCTGAGGGAATTTACTTGTTTGCCCTTGATGAAAGTCCTCTCTCCCCCGTCTTTCAAAACTCTCTCTTACTTCTTTATCTCTAATTCTCCATGGCCACCATGACAGATCGAGAAGGGCAAGAACAAGGAGCTAAGGGCATGCAGGAAATAGACAGATATAGTACAATAATGTGTAACGGCTCGAACCTAAAATCATGCTAATGACCGTGCGTTATAGTAATTACAAATTAGTCAAGTTAGACTCCGCATTTCGATTTAGTACTTTATATATATGTATGTCTATTTATGCAATTGTAGGTTGAATTGGTAGAGTGGTCTCAAAATGAATTTTTAGTTACACTCCAGAATAATTCATTCAAATGCAAATAAATATTTAAACAATGCTTAGCCAGAAATTAGTCTAGTTATTAAAGGGCTAATTTTGGCAAACGATAATGATAATAATGATAATAATAATTCAAATGGCCACGACGATAATGCAGATATTAACAAACCCAAGCCGAGTCACACCGTCATGCCCTCAAGACATTTATTAAACGAGCGCTAATAATATTAAAGAGAGGAATGAAAACAAAAATAAAATAGTATCAGATTAAGTTAATAATATAAGTTAATAATAATCATTATACGAATAAGTAAATGTGAAATTGAGGGAATTTAAATTATTCAATTAGTTAGAAAATTTAATAATACTTCTTAATCTCCCACTAATCGCAAAATTACATATTTGAAGTAGAAGTGAGGCCATCTATGTTGCTTCAAGCTGCGAACGCAAGTTCTCCATTAAAAAGGAGAGAGACACTCAAAAATCAGGTACGTACATGCCTGTACTCTTCGAAAACTCACATGTTTCTCAAACTATATAAAATCAATATAATGTTCATATAATGAATCATTTGACACAATATTTTGTTACCTAAGAAAGTGGTCTCATCAATTATCAATCATCAGGGCTCATGCCTTTCAATTTATCTGCGCGGCTGCAATTCAGGCTTCCTGATTGGCTTAAAGGTATGCACCTATCTCAAGATTGCTTCAGATGTCAATCGAGGTCCACTTTCAGATAGTAACTGGCAAATCAATTTTACTTGCACATTCTCTCTCTCATATTTGTTAAACAAAATATTTTGAAATGCGGGAGTTTCAGCTCATTATTCGATTATTTTTATGCTTTCTGATTTAGGTAAGAGATTAATGAACAGTCCTCCTCTTGGCAAGCCAGAAGGTAGCAAGAAATGAGTGAGATTAGTAGTTTTTGCTGAACGATAGGTAGCCAAATGCTCACAGTAATTTATAGGCTAGCACCCTGGAGATTCGCTTATTGTTTATTCTTTTGAACTTTGAGTTGACAATGCTTGGTATTGGTACGCTAAGTTATCATGTGTATTATGAACTACATAAATTGACAAATGTTTGCTTTGTTTCCAAAGTTTAATAAATCAGGTGATTAGACGGTAGCATAGTATTACATGTAGTTTTAGGTAGCCTTGTTCCATCGCGAAACGATGTTAATGCCTCTTTAGTCAATAGATTTTCACTGCAATCCATAAGCAAATAAGTGATTAAGTTAGATTAATCATGCATTATATCTTGGGGGCATTATAGTTATGGTATAAGAGCCAAGTTAGCAAATTACTGCGAGCTGTAAGACGTTCGAGAGTCAGGTTGTGAGGATTTAGACATAAAGATAACTAACGGTAGCAGTGACAAGGGAGAGGGGGACGATGATTGTAACACCCCCAGCCCTTAACGTTTTTCTTTAAATCCTGGAATAAAACGGACAGAGTTTCCCCTAAAAATTGACCATTTCGCAGGCTTAAAGCCTTACAATAAATTTCCTGCATTTAAAAACATAACAATAAAGGCTAACTAACTCAACGGCTGCCCGCCGGAGTTCACAGCTCTACGGGCCACTCGCCCGGAGCGTCACAGCCAACGCAGTTCAATGTTTAAACAAATGAATAATGAAAGGTACAAGCCTAGGCAACTTACATGGTGGCTCACACAGCCATACAGAGCGACTCTAAATGAAATACGATACAGACGCTCAAGAGTTGAAATTTCAAATCGTTACATCATAATACATTTTGTATTTCACATACTAGCTCATAGCTTTATTCTTAAGACAACAGTGACTCCATCTCTGCTTACGTAGATCAACCTTTATCTGTTATTTCAGAAACCTGGAAAGGGAATAATAATAAATGGGAGTGAGCAATTGTCGCTCAGTGGATAACCCCTTTTTCCTAAAACAATACTTTAAATGCAATAATGATAATTTACAACTACTGTTCGTAATTCCTTCCCTTTGAAAACTCACCGATCGTGCACTATGTTCCAATGACGATGCTAGAGAAATAGCCCTTGCGCCACCCGCCTAACTTGGATATAGCTATACTTAATGAACTTTCAATCAGATATTCATATGAACGCATAACCACAATGGAAATAGAAAGGGTAAATCCGTAAATACTACTTACTGGGATATCGGTTGCGAACATCATTAAAACTTCATATTCACTATTCAGTACATTATTCGGGCTTGCATTCGTACATATAGCTTATGTCGTACATAATCATTAAACGTCACTGAGGATGCCGTCAAGCAATAAGCTATACGAATTTAATAATGATATTAAACCATCATCATGCTCAATGCGATGCAATTACTACATCAATGGTTTCACTACACTATACAATGACAGGTAAACAATAACCATGCGCTGACAACGTATACTCTGTCATGTGACTAATGGGGTCTCTATATGCTTGTTAGCAGAATTGTAGTATATATATAAACTTTAACTTTTCTACCTGTTGGTAGAACTCTAGAACTTTAACACAATTGATGAACTATGAAACATTTGATAGAACTATACGTATGAAACGTTGAACCTTGAATCATTTGTGCACTGGAAGAACAATGGACTTTGAATTCTGAACTTTGGAACTTCTGCCTACTAGCAGAGCTATGAACCTTTGATGGAATAGCTATGAACTTTGAATGGCATAACTATGACTTCTGAACTTTGAAAATCCTGCCTACTGGCAGAACTATGACACATTGAACTCTGAAGTCTCTGCCCACTGACAGAGCAATAAACACTGAACTTTGAAGCATTGAAGTTAAAGTTCTATGTCGACTTTAAAGTAATCCCTACGTTGGTTATGCTATGAATTCAATTGATGCAATGGAACCGATGACTTATCCATGAAGGCAGACAACCGATAAAACATTTAGAAATACTTAGAAAGCAGATAAATAAGCATTCACAACTATATCATTTCTATGCAAGTACTATAAATGATGAATACCTGTAATCGATGAACTATATAGATATAATCGAGATACTTTATATCGTCGATAGCTTTATATAATCGATAAACTCATATCAACCAATAAACTCTATATAATCAATAACAATTAAACTTTTTATAATCAGTAAACGATATATAATCATTAAATTTGATATAATGGATAATTTCCTAGTAGCGATAGGCTATGTCGATATAATTGATAAGCCTCATATCGGCGATAAACTATATCCAATCCCTAACTTCATATAAGCGATAAACCACTAACCTTTACCTAACGCTATAAATCGTTAAACTTCATATAAATCGATAAATCGCTAAACTTCCTATAAATCGATGAATCACTAAGCTTCAGGAACATCGATAAATGTTAAACTTCATTTCAATCGATGAACCACCAGACTTCATATGTCTCAATGAATCGCTAAACTCATATATAAATCGATAAACTATATAAATATACTCAATACACTTCATATAATCAATGGATTACAGTTAAACCGATAAACGTTATATAATTGAATAATCGATAACTTTATATATTCGATAGGCTATATAGAATCAATCGACTATATCTAAATGGATAAACTTGAGAGAATCAAAAACCAACATATAAATCAATGAATTTCACACAATCGATATAATTAGTTCTAATTCAACCTAAACGAACTATAATCGATAAACTTGCATTGAATTAACACTAAATAGGAGGAAGAGGAAACCCACCTCGAATCCACGCTAAAGGACCCGTTTAGGGTTCGGTTTGGGGGGCTCGAAGTGGGCTCGGTTCGCCCCTTTGCTCCCCATCTGTTGGTCGCCGTGCTCCCGCCGACTCTCCGCCGCCGGCGACACCCTGGTGGAGCCGCCGAGACACGGCGGCGGCCTCCCCCTTCCCTTGCTCTGTTTCTCCCTCTCTTGCCGTCTGCTTCTCTCTCTCACTGGCCGGTCGACGGACAGCCGGGGTGGGGGACGGCCCCGTGCACGTCGGCCGATCGCCGGCTGCCCACCTCCCCCCCTCTCTCTTTTCCGGTGTGTGTGTCGTGCGGGGCGTGATACAGGGTAGGGGTCGAAGACCACCCTGCTCTCGATGCTTCTCTCTCTCTGGCCCAACTGGGCATCGACCGGGGTGGGGACGGCCGCGCGTGCGTCGACCGCCCCTCGCCGGCAGCCCGCCGGTGCTCGCCCCTCCTCCCTCTCCCTCTTTCTCCGGCGTGTGTGTGGCAGGGTCGGGGGAAACCCCCCTTCGCGACCTTCTTCCCGAGAGAAGGGGCTTCAGCCCCTTTAATTTTTTTTCTCTTTTTCTTTTGTTCTTGCTACTAACTGATAATAACACTAGCTCGCTGTACCATAAATCTGCTTTTTCAATCTCCAAATCTTCAACTGTAACCATTAATATAATCATCGGTCGATTTATCGCCTTTTGATTATATTTAGGTTCGATTCGATAAATTGCAGGGTGATTCCCAAGATTCGGCATTCTAGTCGTATTCGGGAACCTGCTCAATAAAATGCCCGATAATAATCCTTAATGCCCTTAAAACTAATCATAATGAGATTACTAGTATTCTTTTCGATGAGATCAGCACTCGAGCGGACTTCTTCGATATTAGTTCGATTTATAACAAGATAAATCGGCTTATCGAACAGGATAAAGTCCCAGGTGTTACATTGATTCCTCTGATCCTGATTACGATCAATCTGAGGATCGTTAGAATTGAACCACTCATATTTGTTTGAGCTTCGATTTTTGCTAGTGTATGTTGTACGGCCAGTGCAGGATGATATTCTTTTTACATTTCGCGTGTATATAGTGTATATATAGGTGGACTAACCTAACCATCTGCAATGATGTAATTTGCCTTTTCCTTTTGGGTCTGGGGAGGATTTGACTAGGTAGATGACTTAAGTTAGCAGCTGCTGTAGGGGACTAGGTCAGAAATCCCAACTAAAATGCCGGAGATGCTAACGTGATGTACTGCAATACTCTTTCGGTGGTCTTTACATATATGTATATGCAATGAAATTAATGTTTGAGTTAAGTGTGCATTGATTCCGCATGACTATTGCTTTATAATAACATCATGCAAATTTAGACAATAAGCTTTGTTTATGTGATTCAGTATGTCAGAATTTGTAAACAACAATTTCAATAGCAATGAAAGCAAGACTCAGGGTTCAGGCAACTAAGCGAGTGAAAAACCCCAGCAAAACCCTAGTGGAGGTCCAATGGTTTTTAGTCATGAGGAAGGTCCAGATTATTGAAAAAATTAGGTAGCTAAGTTGATGAAAAGGGGCTGAGTTGACAAATAGGATTCCCCCTATACCCTCTGTACCCCCAGAAAAACCTCCAAAATTTAATAAACTAGCTAATAAGGTAGCCCGATGCAACCCTAAGATTTACGACGAAAACCTTGATCCCATAGAACTTGAGGACTAGATTAGGGGAATGGAGAAAATATTTGCAGTAGTTGAACTATAGGGACTTTTATTTAGCGGGTGAAGTAGATATCTGGTGGATATCTGGTGGAGCACTGTGAAAGATAAGTTACAAGGACCTGAGCTTACTTAAGCTAAATTTCTCGAGGAGCTTATAGGCAGGTTTTATCCAATCACATTTCAACTATAGAAAGAGAATGAATTCATGGAGTAAAAGATGAGTGGCGATATGATGGTGATGCAATACGCTTGTAAGTTCATTGACTTATCAATATTTGCTCCAAACTTTGTGGCATTCAAAACCAATTAGTGGGTTAACCAAATCAAACTTATCAGGAGCTGTACGAAAGACCTGCTAAGGTGAATCGAGTGAAGGGAGAGTTAAGAGCTCTGAACTAGGGAATTTAGAAGAAGAAGTGGAATGATCGTGGTACATCAAGCGACAGCGTGGCTCAGAAGAAACATACCGTTGGCCTTACTAAGAGTCATCCAGCGGCTTCAAGAAAACCTTACGCCAAGTGTGGTTGGACAAACCATACTGCAGTCGAGTGCCATGTAGGTACTAACATATGCATGTGGTGTGAAAACCCCAATCATTCGATTACTACTTACCCTAGAAGACAAAAAGGCATAGAAAAGGGAGTTGCAAGACTTGTACCACCGCCACAACAGGGAACCCTGCCCTTTAAAGTCTAAACCCCAATAGCAAGATGAGCTTACATAATGTGCAAGAAGGAAGCTACAGTTTCTGGTATGGTTATCACTAGAGCCCTCTTTTTAAATTTAAAACCATTTTGTGTTTTATTTGATTCACGCGCTATTCATTTATATATATCCACCCGAGCTGTATTGCAATTGAATTTGAAAAAAGATAAAGAGTGGGCGAACTATAGAATCTGTTTACCAAATGGGCAAGTAATAGAATATCCTATTCTTTATAAACATGTTCCTATTGTGATTGCTAAGCATGAGTTCTCTGGCGACTTGATTCAGTTTGATATGCCAAAATCCGAGATAACACCAAAAATGGATTTGTTGACTGTATATAGGGCAACCATAGATTGTAGAGATCTTAAGGTCACTCTAGAGAACAAAGAGGGTCGAGAAATGTGTTCCTACAATGAAAGATTTGGGAAAGAATATTTCATGATTTCAATTATGAAGATAACTAAATTGTTAAGGCAAGGGTGCATGGGATATTTGTGTTATGCTACTGAAGTTAAGGATAAAGAGATGAGAATAGAAGATATCCCTGCGGTTTATGAATTTCCTTATGTTTCCTCTAGGAGTTGTCGGGTCTACCTCCTCAAAAAGAGATTGAATTTAAGATTGATTAATTCTTGGTGCACAACCTGTTTCAAAAGCTCCATATAGGATGGCCCCAATAGAGTTCAAACAATTAAAAACTCAGCTGGATTAATTACTACAGAAAGGGTTTATTAGGCACAGCGCATCACCTTAGGAGCCCTAGTTTTATTTGTGAAGAAAAATGATGGAACCTTAAGGTTGTATATAGACTCTAGGGAGCTAAAGAAGATTACCATTAAGAACAAGCATCATTTGCCCTGAATAGATGATCTATTTGATCAATTGCAAGGAGTTGGGGTGTTTTCAAAGATTGAGATGAGGTTTGGTTCTCATCAGCTTAAGATTAAGCCAGAAGTCATTCTCAAACCCGCCTTCAAGACTAGAGATGATCATTATGAATTTACAGTGATGTCTTTTTGGACCTACCAATGCCCTTGCTGCGCTTGTGGATCTTATGAATAGAGTGTTAAGATCTTATTTGGACAAATTTGTAGTGGTTTTCATAAATGATATTCTAATATGCTCTAAGGACAAGGAGGAGTATGCTAATCATTTGAGGACTGTATTGTAAACCTTGAGGGAACACCAGTTATATGCTAAACTGAAAAAGTGTGAGTTTTAATTGAC
>NCQT01050381.1:18472-29573 GCA_002740465.1 Stenocereus thurberi | reverse complement strand
GTCCTTTCACTCCTACGAAAGGCTGAAGCTTAGTCTACGTAAGCGAGCCATGCAATGACATAATAGGATTATACTTCCTTTTACCTTTCTAGTCTTTTTGCGGCTGCAAATATCTCAAAACATATTGGGTTAATGTAACTAACATGCAGTGAGGTTGTAGAAAATTGCGACAGCTTCGTCTATTACATGTTTCTTCATCATTACTTTGTATAACTTGTGTTAATCCATTGAAGGAAATACTACAAACATGCCTGGACTTTCTACATAGGTGTGAATCATTCTCAAATCTCTTCCTTTCAATGATGTTGTTAAAAGTCATGACATGTGACTAGCGCTTCTATCAATAAAAGGGCTAATCGTATTTGAGTACCCTCATGTTATAGCTTTTCGTTTTTTTTAACCCTAAGCATTTGGAATTAATATTTTAGTACCTCCATGTTTATTAAATTTAATTTTTAAGTGCCTTCTGTTTTCTCTTAAGTCCCCGAACTTTTAAAAATTTACAATTTAACCCTAATATTTAAAAACTTACTTTCAAAAAATTTAAAATTGTATTTGTAGTATTTTGCTCACTAGTAGATATTGACGTTCTTTTTCATTTGGTATCAGAGCCACGTGTGTAAAAATAATTAAGATTATTAAGCTAATTAATGACAGACTAAGCTGATTAACTGCGATTAATGTTTGAATCATCACCTGCTTGCTCTGATCCTAATTATTCACATATTGTTCACTCACCGGAAGATATTACCTCATTAGCACCTCAATTAAACTATATCACTAATATAGTTTTAGAATTAAAAGTAAAATTAGCTAAAATTAAGACTGAACTGAAGGACCTTAAGAATTAGTTAACTGTTGTTAATCTTTCTCTTATTAACGAAGTTAGAATAGTAAAAAAGCTACTCCTATTATTAGTACTCTTTTTCAGCATAAATATCCTTTCGGAAGCCTAAAAAACAAGATTCTATTTCCTTTGTAAGAGATAGAAATCCAAAAAGAAATAGGAGAATAGTCTGGTGAAAAATTGACTGACAAGAAAGAAAAAATGTTCAAAAAAGAACAAAATTCGAAAGAATTAAACAAAAGCATGGACGCAATTAGTAATAAATATAGTATTTTTTCTGATAATGAAGAGACCATTAATGTCCAATTAGAAGAAGAAATATATTAGCAGATGAATCAGATTAAGCTAGAAGATCTCGATGTATTAACATTAGAAGAAATTAGGAGAAACCTTGATAAGAAATATGGTAAAATGATCACTAAAAACGAGATCAATGAGATTGGAGAAGAAATCGATTTATATGAAACAGAGACTAATCTAGTTAAAAATATCGTTCTCAAACCTGAAGAATTTGGTGAACCGTCTAGCAGAAATACTCACTTCCTAAGGCCTAGGTGCGTTCTAGCAGAACATAAAAGTAATTTTTCGTTCAGGTTTATCCCAAGAAAAATCACGCCCTATGAAGACATTGGCCTTACCCTAATTAGCCAAACTTGATGCATCTTAAACATTGATGGAGCCATAATTGAAAAGAAATATTTGAGCACTGGAAAAGAGAAATGAATAGTGTCTTAAATCTAAATACTACATGGACTGCGGTAAACTTTCTAAATTACATCGAGCATAGTTTCTCTGACACTGTAGCTGACTGGTATGATTCATTAAGTAAAGATGGTAAATATACATTAAGAGTGATGAAAACACCAGCTGCTATGCTCAGAAATTTGTGCAAAGAAATTGAAACTGAATTCATCGGAGCTAAACTTGATTCTAAAGAAAAAGCAAAAGAATGGCAAAGAAAGATTAACAACATAGAACTATAAGATATGAGATATCTAGAAAATTATATTGCTGAATTTAGTCAATATTATAACAAAATTGGGCGTAATGAAACTAATCTTGGTATGTTCTATGATAAATTACAATATCCGATAAATTCCATAATTAATGAAAAATACATGGCATGGCTTGAATGAACAAATGTTGTTAATACCCTTGGTTCAAGAATTTCCTATCTACAAAAATGGGCCAATAAACAATGCCTTGATCTTCAAAAGCAAAAGAAGATTAAGAAGCAGTTTTTAACTTGTTGGGATTCACCTCACCAATAGAGAAAGGAACCTGAGAAAAGATGAAAAAGAAAATTCTATAAGAAAAAGAGCTTTAACAAGCAGAGATGTGAAAAATATAGAAAAAAATATTGTAACAAAATAAATCCTAAAAAGCGAAGATTTTTTGAGAAAGCTGCTTATTGCTCTGCAGGAAAAAATAACTGCAAATGTTGAGCATATGGAGAAGTAGAGCGTTATACTGATAAATGCAAAAATAGGAAGAATAACAAAATTTATTGAAACCTTGGTAAGCCTGGATTACGTTGAACTTAGTGAAGATGAGCCATTAGACCTAGCCCTAAGTAACAACAAAGGAATTGTTAAAATTATGTTGGATAATGAATATGAAGAAAGCGATTATGAAGAAACAAGTTATATGATGGAAAGTAGTTTGGTTAGCCTTGGTGATATTTAAGGAGAAGAGTTTGTTGTAGACAATGATCATGAAGAAGTCAAAGGAGATTGAATTTTTTTCCATAATCCAAAAAGATATGCTCTATAAAAAATCCATCTTTCAACCAAAAAGCAAATACATATGTGAAATTATGGACGGACATCTTGAGATAAAGGATTGTGAGTATGATATTGGAGAAGTTAATCTTATTAATTGGGAGAATATCCTTAAGCATAACAAAGACAGAAAATAAAGTTATATCCATGTTGGAAGTGTCCAAGTTCAAATCACTCCATTACATTATTATGGTAAAGATATTAATCTTTACGCTTTATTCTGTGATATTAGGCACACCAAATTTAATAATAAGATCATCACAGGGATAAAAAACCAATTTATGTACTGGGTTAGTAGGTTTCAACTGTTGACCTAGATATTATGTGAATATAAGATATGAATTTGCTAAAAACTTCCTATCCCTTAAGATAAAAATAGTCGGGATGGACATGAAAAGAGGAGGATATCTTTTAAGGATATTTTGAAAAATTATCTATAAGTTGGATAATACGATAGACCCTACGACTAAGGTGACAATAATAGAGGCAGAAAAATTTGAAAGTCCTACCCTTATGCAAAAGATCTAGATAATTAAGTGTAGTTCTCATGAGATAAAGATCGATCGTTAATGGATATCTAGCTTTGCCAATCCTACAAAGATCAATAAGAAAAATATAATGAAGATTGATGAGGAAGGTAAAATCACCATTAAATCCCAATTGTTAAAAAGTATGAGTACAAGGTCAGATTGAGAAAAATGATCTTTATTAGCTAAAGAAGAGTTTAAAGAAGATGATACAATTAGCATGACCAGTTAAATGAGTAGAATGAGTTTTGAGGCTGCAAGATCCAGCATAGATCGAATTATGAGTCTAGATAGAAAGGTCATTGGGTACAAAACCAGGACTATTAGTGAATCAATATATGAGGATGAATTAGTCAAAAATATGACTATGAAAATATGCTATGAGGCTATCAATACAGACCCTAAGAGCGTCTATATCCCAATAAAGGTATTTTTAGAAGGATATAATAAATATGAACTGTGTGCTTACATAGATAGTGGTTGTTCTATATGCTTCGAAAAAATATCATTATTTCCTGAGTTTATGTGAAAAAGAGCTAAAAATCCTCTACAAGTAAGGATAACTGATAATGGTGTTATGAGCTATAATAAAGCCATAGAAGAGTTATCCATAGAATTAGGAGGAGTTCAATGCCTTATACCGGTTCTATGAGCTACTGATTAATCCTCTCATGATATGATTATTGCAAATAATTTCCAAAGATTATATTCTCCATGCACCCAGACCATAAACCAAATAGTATTTACAGTTAATGGTCACTTAATTCCTATTGAAAAATTAAGTAAGGTTTACATTCATCAGGAAGTTGAATTTACACGCAGCCAACGTGATGAGAAGGTAATGCCTGCACAATGAGAAGTAGCACTGTTAATCTTATTACTTGAGTTATTTGTTAAGGAGAACAATAAGAAAAATTATGCAAAGAACTCTACTCTGACAATCCTCTAAAATTTTGGGATAAAGACAAAATATTTGCTAAAATCACTTTAATAAATCCCAACACTATTATCCAAGGTAAAAAAATGGTATATACACATCAGGGCATCCAAGAGTTCAATAAACAAATCAAAGAACTTCTAAATAAAGGATTGATTAGACAGAGTAAGAGTCCTCACACCAGTCCCGCTTTCATGATAAGAAATCAAGCTGACGAAAAAAGAGGAAAAACTAGAATGGTAATCAATTATAGAAAGTTTAATGATAATACTGTCTTTGATAGTTACTATATTCCTAACAGAACAGATCTTTTCAACAGAATTCAAGAAGCCTCTTGGTTCTCGAAAATGGATTGTAAAAGCAGTTATTGGCAGATAAAAATGAATGAGAAAAGTATGCCTTTAACTGCATTTAGTGCCCCACAAGGACATTATGAATTGATCGTAATGCCATTTAGCCTTAAAAATGCACCCCAAATATTCCATAGAAGAATGGATAACGTCTTCAAAAACTTTAATCATTGTTGTTTAGTTTACATTGATGATATCCTTGTCTTTTCCAAAACCATAGAGCAACACAAAGATGACATCTTGGCTATCACCCAAAGATGCATTGATCATGGTATTATACTTAGAAGAAACAAGTGCATTTATTCTGAACAAAAAATTAAGTTTTTGGGTCTAGAGATAAAAGCTGGACAGATTATTCTACAAAAGCATATTCTAGAAAAATAGAAAATTTTTCTGAAAGGATTGAAGATAGGAAGCAGCTAGAAAGATTTTTTTGGATACCTTATCTATGCTTCAGACTTCATTAAAGATTTGGCTAAACTAAGAAAACCACTACAATAAAAACTCAAAAAAGATGTGATGTGGACATGGACTACCAATGATTCAAAGATTGTTCAGAGCTTAAAAAATATGTGTAAAAATCTTCTTGTTCTTAATTTACCTAATGAGGGAGATGATTTAATTCTTAAGATAGATGCCAACAATGAACACTAGCGTATGGTACTCAAAATCAAAGAAGGAGAAAAACTTTACAAATATTGCAGTGGAAGATTTAATAAAGCAGAATGCAACTATCAGACGATGGAAAAGAAAATCCTTGCAGTCATAAGGGGAATTGAAAAATTCTTAATCTTTCTAGTCCTAAAACTTTTTCTTATTCGAACTGATTGCAGAGAAATACTTGGTTTTGTGAAAAAGAATTTATCAAATATGCAAGCGCAATGGTAGCTCCTTCGTTGGCAATTATGGCTTAATTCTCTATTGAACATATACAGGAATCGAAGAACTCTCTGGCAGATAATCTAACTCGAAAGCTAGCCAATGGTAATCATCAAAGCCGACCTCCTGCCAGAAAAGGAGGAGATCCTTAATGAATTGCCATTCTTACTAGAATGGATTAGGCCTTCTAGTAAAGTCCTTATGGATAAACCTAGAATTGCATGCAAAAAGTAGATCATGTTTTGGTCTACTATCTATTGCCTACCTAATAGCCCAGAGATTTTTCATTCTAGGGTTACAAATTAGTTACCTTCAGTATCCTTATAATATCCAAGAAAAAATAAGTTCCCATGTTTGAGGAAAATGATTTAATGAGTGGTATACAGCTTGCATCGACTTTTATCATCATTATTCCTATGATATTTGGGAGCCTCAGAGTACAACGAACTATTTTTTCGGTAAATCTGGAGTTAGTGGTATTTGTTTCCCAGCAAATTCATGATTTCCAAATGATCATGTCTTTAAACCCTGGAAATACAGGATGGTACTTTACTTTATAGAAATCTCAGATCCAAAATTCCCATTTCTGATAACCTTAACTAAATTCTAGCAAAGCATGTTCAGAAGAATCCCTTCGATTCTTACATCTCCTGATGGTCCAACAAACATTCCAGTCCGCAGATGCCTAAATTTAGAGATTTATAGTGCTCTAATTAAATATGAAAATGGAAAAGATAAACCAACCCATTATCTTGTTCAGATTGTTGATTACGACAATTCCGATGATCAATGACAAAATTGGATTCATGAAAGTCCAGTACATCTAGTTACTGATTCTGCTTTATCAAGAGCTATTGGATTTTTTAACATTTATCATCAATGTTAAGCATTAAGCGAGCAAGGAAAAACATTAATGCATTGTGAAAACACTACTTTCGCCTATAGCAATAAGTTTAAAGATTACATGAAGATGGAAGGTGCGGAATCAGAAGATATCTTTGATTATTTGTTTGATGCTGGAGCTGAAAAATTCTTATCACAAAAAGAAAAAAATATCTCCTTGAATTATTTGAAGAACGGGATCCAGAGCATCTTAAGCAAATTCATGAACATTTTGATGATTACCCTGATAATGATGGTCTAAAAGATATAATTAGAGATGAAGGCATGTATAATCTCAATAATGATGACTTGTCTTATCATCACTAAAATCTCTGAAAAGTGGCTGCCCCATCATTGCACTAGCTTCACAAGTGTTTGGTTTCTAAAATAAAGCAGTGTACTGTAGCCGTCAGTATGTACTATAGCCCTATGAAAAATTAGTATGTACTGTAGCTTTTAGGGCATCCTATGTACCCCCAACCCCTTTATAAATAGAGAGGTCAAGTACTGAGAAGAGATACGGTGATTTGAGCTTTTTTAAGCACAAGATAAGTCGGGATTTTCCATTTCTCTATGAACAAGCATCTTTAATGATATTAGCTTAAGTCCCTCTTCAAGATTTCCATTGTAATATTTCTACTTTCAAGCTTTCATAAAAGAAGTTTTCCAGTAGGGAACATTATCCAATCAAACTTTATGTCTTAAATATTATAATTTCTTTATTAAAGGCCACTATCCTTTAAATATAAAGAACTTGATTAGTGAATATGACCCGAGGTAGGAAACGAAACGGATTTGCGCTGTACCTGATCTAAGGAAAGTGAGGTTGAGATTATCAATCTCTGCAAATCGGAAGTCAGAGAAACGCCAGAGTCCAGCGCTGACTAAGTTCAGGCAATGATCAAAACTCACTAATTATGTTTTAATTATTTTACTAAGTATGGTGGGCCTATAACCATAGAAAGTATAATATGTAAGATATAAGTAGTAGATTGTGATAAGTAGTACTAGTAAAGTTATTATAAGAAGCTTAATCAAGCAAATTTCCCAAAAAAGAGCTTATTTGCATAAGTTTATCCAATTCAGGAACCTCTTCTGTAATTTCTAATAGTTTTTGTCCCAAAAAAAAGGTGAAGGGGGTAAAAATTATTATCAATAGGTGAGGGGTGAAAAAATCATTTCGAAAAAGGTCGAGGGGGATAAATGTGATTGATTCATCAATAAAAGGAAGAGACTTAAGAATGATTCCTTTTGACATTTAATAAGAGTGCCACATGTTATAACTTTTAACAATATCATTTTTAGGGCCTTAAAGAGCTTACACAGCGTGAGTAAGGTTGGCCATTAGGAAACGAAATCGGGTCAATAATAGATGGTTACAAGCCAAGAAGGATTCTGACAAGATTTGCACACTTCGAATACATTTGTGCATCAAATCTAAGTTTAGGATTATCGAGGATGTTCTAATATGCCTTAGGCCCTGAATGGGCTAAGGCACATAGTCTCGAAACTCACAAAGACTCTCTATGCATTTTTCCATTTTTTATGCCAGCCTCCGCTCACCTCCCAACAAGAAAAATCCCCCTCAGTAGTCCTGAGTGCATAAAACATTTGAACATTTTGAATATATTTGTGTGTCCAATTAGGAGTTTCCAGAATATTCTACTATGCCTTAGCCCTTGAATGGGCTAACACACGTAATCTCGGCACTCATAAAGGCTCTCCGCCCATTTCCTCTTTTTTAATTATGTCCCAACCCTCCCCCTCCCCAAAAAAATTCCGCACAATAGCCTCGTTTCCATAAAAGAAGCCCTACTGAATAGGGGGAGGGGGCACAGAGACAAGCTGATTATGTGAGCATGCATCTTTTGAATTTGTCTGCTATTTTTTTTTCTTAAAANNATTCTGAACAACTTTTAATGAGCATGCTTTAATGGATCCATACAGGCCGGATTGCTTTAGCCAAGTCTTCAAGAATCTAGNNNNATGNNNTTTCATTGGTTCTCTCTGGTGGATGCTGAGAAGAAACATGAAATATGGTGAACTAACTGTGAAATTTGTAATTAATGTTAGAGTACTCCTTTTCTTTTTATTTGATAGTAGTTAGAGTATGTCATTTATTTAGAGCGTAAACTATTTAGAATTTTTATTTGTAATTGTCAATCCTTTCAGTTAAAAATTCAAGTGAACTATACTTCATAATTTGAAGCTATTATCATTATCACAAAATGTCAGTAAATCTTACTTGCGAACATCTCACTTATGATTTCATGTGAGATGGATTGTTGATTGTACACGAGCAGGAGGTGGATCATATGCAGAGCCTCTTGTGTGTAGAGCCCCTTATGTTCACAGTGGTGGTCATTACATAAGTATTAGCGAACTTCGTTATTGTTAATGTTCTAAGTTTGAAAGTTAGGCCTACTTTCCTCTTCTTTTTCTTCCTATTTTTATCTTCTTGTCGCATGCCCCCTCTTTTGATTGATGCCTCTTTCCAAGAGCAATTGCAATGGAGGTTTCTAAAACTAGGGATTTTTAAGATTGCTAGATCATCAAAATAACAATAAATCTCAACTACATAAACCCACTTGTATCATACAAGTGTTTAGCAAAGTTCATCCAAGCTTCTTACCAACTCCAACAAAAATGGGTTACACATGTCATATCCTTTTCCTTTTTATAATTTCAATTTATTTTCACAGTACATATTTTGATATTATTTTATATAAAATTTATACCTTTAGTGTTGATATTTATTATTTGTTGAAATTATTATTACTTTTTTTGAGGTGATAACTCCAGAGTTTTTCTAAAAGTTTACTGCTTTGTTGGTCCCAAATATCTAGAATCACCCTAGGGTTGGGATGAATAAGTGATGATCCTTTAAAATCTCAGTGCCCTATAATGAGACACTGACGTTTTTAACCCAAAAGTAGAGGAATCATAATGCTGAAAGTAAATGGACAAAACACAAGATACATTAACAATGTTGACCCAACTCCAAACTATTGAATTAGGCCCTATTCTTTTCGTGGATTAATTCTAAAATACCAACCTCAATCCACTTCAACCTATTTCAACCCTCTTCAACCTACTTCAATCTACTTCAACCCACTTCAATCTACTTCAACCTGCTTTCACTATTTTAACCAAGTTTAATTCATCACATAAAAAAAATTCAACCTAGTTCAACCTAGTTCAACCTACCTCAACCTAATTCACCCCTTTACCTATCCCAATTTACCTACGAAAAGAACAGGCCCTTAGTCTTCAA
Source organism: Stenocereus thurberi (assembly GCA_002740465.1). Taxonomy (NCBI): domain Eukaryota; kingdom Viridiplantae; phylum Streptophyta; class Magnoliopsida; order Caryophyllales; family Cactaceae; genus Stenocereus; species Stenocereus thurberi. Next base: position 20,096 of record NCQT01050381.1, on the reverse strand, counting down.
CTAAGAGTCCTTTTAGGATTGATCATTTTTTATTACTCCACTGAGTATACTCTTCACTTTTTTGTGGCACTCTTTGACACCTCACTAGATGTGTTTAACTCACAAGATAGTAACCTCTTACTCCATTGCTATAGAAGTATATGAAAGTATGAGCATAGTACAAGAGTAGTATGATATATCAAATATAGCACTTGTTGCCAGTACCCTTGTTCTACAACTCGGTTTTCAACATATAGCCTGGGACTCAAATTGATCATTGGAATGAATCAACTCGCTGTTGCACATATTTTCATACATTTTTATCTTGTACTTCGGTGTACACTAATCATTTTGTCTTCTTTCTATTTGGACTTTTCATTTGAATTTCTTCCCTAATATTGAAGCTCCGCGATCATGAAAAGGATATTGTTTGCCTTATCATATGAGATAATCTCCTATATAGTTGGTAACCTTCCTAGAAGTTCAGTGCTTAACCTTGACAAATTTCAGGCTTGGCATTATTGAGACATCCTGTAAATTTCTCAAATTAGATACTGAGGTAGTAATTTAATTAGTGAATGAACCATGTCTCATACATATAAAACGAAATGATAATGTGGTATTTTAGCAAGCTACATGTCAAATAAATCAAAATATCTTACTGAAATCTATCAAGATATGCATTCTAAATAAGTCACTATTTAAATAAAGGAAGGATATAAATGAAATTGTTTCATTACACATATAAATAAACATCGATATCATAATATACACTTGGAAACATAAACATATAGGTGCGTATTCTTTAGCGGAGTATTCTAAGACTAAATAAGGAAAGATGACTAGACACGTATAACAACACAAACATAAATCCAAGGTACACTGAATGCAAAATCTGCTCAAAACGTCTTGAGTTCTCACTCAATATATAATCAAGCACATGAATATATAATCAGGCATGAATTGTTTCATTATACAAATAAATAAGCATCAATGTCGTAATTTATACTTGGAAACATAAACATATAGGTGCGTGTTCTTTAGCAGAGTATTCTAAGACTAAATAAGGAAAGATTACTAGACATGTACGACAACACAAACATAAATCCAAGGTACACTAAATATGACAACTATTCAAAAGTTATTGAGTTCTCACTCAAGATGTAATCAAGCATGTCAACATATACTTAATATATATATTTTGTCAGCTAAGCATCATAATGCCAAATAGGAAAGAATAATAATCAAAAAGGTTAATCACAAACTAAAGGCTAGGGTATGCTCAAGTCTTGGTGCATATCCAAAATACATTGAGTTTGTACTTAATGTGCTTTCAAGCACTTTAGACCTATATAACATGGTGATTCTTATTAAGATATAATGCTCAAGTACATAATACAAGTTAATGATGCCTTAAAATCAAGACCGTAAAGTAGCTTGAATAAAAGTTAATGTGATAGATTTCTTCAATCTCTCCCCTCCTATGAAAGGCACATGTTTAGCTTTGCAATAAGCTTATATGCAACAGTCACATAATTTGATCGTGCTCTAATTTTTTTTTTAAAAAAAAGGGTACCCCGGTGGACAAAACATCTCGCGTTCACGTAGAGTCCGGAGAAGGACCCCACCTCAAAGGGTGAATTAT
>NCQT01050365.1:0-10842 GCA_002740465.1 Stenocereus thurberi | reverse complement strand
GGTTTGAATAGCTGGATTCAAATGTTTGAATTTTACAAAGAGCTTCTTCAGAATCGTCATGAATTAAAAGGGAAATCTTTATTTCTTAAAGTCTTTTATCTTTAAACTTCATATGTTTGTGTAACACCCGCGTTCCCTACTTTACGTTAAGCTGACTGTATTGCTTTTCTGCATTATAGGATTCGTATTCTTATTAATATATGAGCTAAATTATTATTGATGTGCTTACGTGAGTGATACTTTTATCAAAAGGAATGTTTTTATTGCCATTAATAATATTATTATTATTAGTTGTGAAAATCTTTAAATGATTTTTAATCAGCATTAATATGGATTATTAATGAGTATTAAATCAATTAGGAATCCGAACACGATTGGGTTGTCAACCTTAGAAGTAGTTCCATGTTTATTAAATAGAACCTTGTCATATTTGGGAATGTAATTGACAGAGGTTTGTGTTATCGATTCGGGTTAGAACATGAGGTACAAGATTAGACTAGCGATGTTAGTTGAATGGGCAAGCAATAAACAAACAAAAGAAAAGAAAAAGAGGGGGGCTAAAAAAGGGCCGAGCCCCCTTCTTTTTCTCACACATGCGAAAAAGGGGGGTTTCCTAGTTTCCCTCGATCCCAGCGCCCCCTACGACCTCCATGACAAGGAGAGAGGGGGATAGAGCGACTGGGCGAGCGAGAGCCGGTGAACAGGCGGCAGATCCGACGGTAGGTGGTGTCGGTTCGGCCGCTGCCCACAGCAGCCCTGCATCTCCTCCAGCATGACACAACCACCAGAAGAGAGAGAGAGAGGGAGAGAAGAAAGTGGAGACCACGATGCCGATGTGCCGGCGACCGGTCGTCCCACCCTTCCCCCACAACCCTTTTTCGGTAACCACCAGTAGCAGCAACGATAAAGGGCTAAGACCAGGTCTAGGACGGGTTGCTTTGGGTCTGACAATAGTAGCAAAGAGGGATGAATTTTGGGCCTTAAACATCCAAATCTAGCCCCAAAAGCCCCTAAATCGGTTCCCCTGGCATGGATTCCAGGTGAGTGTCTATCACCTCTTAAATTATTACTAATTTCCAAAGACTTTTGCTGATTTCAGTTGACGAATGTTTGAGTTTGAGCTAGTGATCGGTATTTAGAGAATTTAGAATACAAAAGAAGTAATTGTAATGATGGCACTGATTTTGGATCTTTGCATGTTGGGTTGAAGCGCAGATTCACTAATTCATCAATTTGGAGAATTGTAGAATAGGTGGAATATACTCGGAAGTCGTTGCTAAAATTGGTTTGAACATGTTTAACGTCTAATTGAGTAATTGCATATAAACATTATGCTTGTGGATATTGGTTTTGTGAATTAATTGATTGAATTATGCAATATTGAACGGAGCTTGGCAGTTGGATTGTCTAAGGTGCAACGATTGAAAGATTCGATGCTCTTGTAGTCAGTGTTATGTGAGGAGGGAGCTTGGGTTGTGATTTACCACAATCATGTGTATTGCAAGGCCATGTGTGGCTTATTGGGCAGATTTTGCCAAGTTAAGTTACGAAGTGTTATGATTGTGCTACATGTGACCCCTCTTCCCCTTGAAAATGTTAAATAATGCTATGTGATTGACTTTNNNNTTAGACATCTTTAAAAACGGTCATCAAGGTCTTGTTTTCATAATCACAAATGCTTTTAAGTATTTATCAGTTGCCTGTTAATTATTAAGGTGCATGCAGCTTAAAATAATCCTAAATCGTCGAACTACTCAGTTAGTGACCCAACTGAATAGTCGATAGGTTTAGGATGTTAAAAAGCAAACTAGTAATGAGTTAAAAAAATGTTTTAGCGCTTTGGCTTGTTTATGTCTCCTTTTTTGAATTTAAAAAGGATTGAAATGAAGTGAAAAAGGGCCACTGAAGGAGTTTTATTACAAAACTTAGTTTGAATTATATGCCAGCTAAGTACTTTAAGTTTCAAATGAGTTTCGACTTGTGATTTAGCAAATTCATACTTTGAAAGGTTTTCAAGTTGAAAATGAAAAAACCATAACCAATAGTACGATTATGGGCAGTTTTGCTAGAAAAGCACATATATGAATAAGTACAAGTATGCATGTGTGTAATTAACTATGTTCATGCTTATGTGTACGTGGAGGAGCTTGAGCGGTGCTGCGAGAAGATTATGTTTTCGTACCATAAGCTCATAAAGCATATGTATGAACAGGAATGAGTATGCACATGTGCAAGTAATTATGTTTATGTTTTTGTGTACGTGGAGGAGCTACTTTAGAAACTTTAAGCTTAAGACTGAGACCCAGGGATGGTGGCTTAGCATCCCACCTAGTACATTGTAAGCATCATTAAGATGATTTAGGGATGGTGGTTTGATTCCCACCTGAAGTTTAAGTATGCAAGTTATGTCTCAGCATAGTATGATGTCTATTCGGATAGGTGATGTTACCACTCAAGTTTGGCCGGCTCGGGATGGCAGTAACGAAGTACTTCTAAGAGTCTAGTCGCCTCACTTATGTGGTTCAATTGTTATATATGTTTCTTTTAATAAACGATGATCTTAAGCCAAGAGTATTTTCCTAATGAATAAGAAAAGCGTTTTAGTATTTTAAGAAAAAGAAAGATTATAAGGGCCATTCAGTGGCCAGTATAAATAAGTTACGAAAACTCATAAAGGTCATTAGCGGACGAATGCAAAAGAAATTTCTTTTTAAGTAATATGAGCCTCAAGAGGCTAAGTAAAGTATTTTTATAAGGCTTCAGAGGCTAAGTAAAGTGTTTTTATGAGTCCTAAGAGGCTAAGCAAAGTGTTTTCAAGAAAAGAAGGAAAGCTCTCTATGCATATTTTGAGCATATCTTATGAATGGGATCTGAATGAGATTTAAAATGTGTATATCCTGTGTATACCTTATGAATGAAATTTCAAGTAAGGCTAAGTAAAGTGTTTTTACAAAAAAGGAAGATTCCTGTGCATATCCCATGCATGTGTTATGAATGAGCAAAAATAGTTTGAATGAAGTCCTAAGCAAAGTATGGCCATGTTCTTGTGAAGCATCATGCATGTAAGTTTTAGAAGCATTCATTCAGGGAAAGAAATTTTCGTACATAATCCTCATTGCTCGCTTATATGCTTAAGATTTGGTCATTTAAGACCTAGAAATGATTTTGAGTGGCTAGAATGAAGTTTATGGGTAATAATCTATCCTTGGGGACTATTATAGCCTAATATGATGGTAATACATAAATACGTGATATGTGACTATTAATGGCATTGTTGCCTACAACGGTTTTCAATTTAAGGAGACGGGAAATACTCACTGAGGGTGTGGTTGCTCATCCTATTACTCTTTCCCCTTTTTCTATATGTGTTTTCACTGTAACAGGAAGAAATCAATTTACAATGCCAACTCGGAGTCTACCTTACGTGATAAGGCGTCACGTGTGCACATACAAAACTAGATTTACGTGTGAAATGATGTAACATGATGTCCTCCTGGTTTTGTAATTGCATGTAACTACAGCACTCTTGTTCATGCAATGCATGTTAATTATAAGTCGCTCTATATGGCCATGTGAGCTAACCATTTTGTTAGTTAGTTGTCCTTTTTTTTTTAACTGAAGTTGTTTATACTTTGGGATGCAAAGCCCCAGTACTCCGGTTATGCGAACCGTTGAGTTGTGTCTTTCATTTCTTCTTTAATTAATGAACTATGTTGTTTTATGTACTCCGAGCAAGTTACTCATTGAGTTATGGATTCCGGCGTATAACTGTTGAGCTTATTTTAGAGTTCTTTACACTTCTGTTGATTGTAGGGATTTATTATAACGCTTTTAGCCTATGAAATGGTCAGTTTTTATGGAAAATTCTGGCCATTTCACCTTAGAAATTAAGTAGGATTTAAAAAAAATATAACGCTCCTAGCCCTAGGCGTTGGGGGTGTTACAAGATGGTATCGGAGTAAGGTCCTGTGACCACAGGCCGCAAACTGAGTCGTGCATTTCATTAAGCCATCTAGGAACGCGTTCACAATGATGTGATATATGCTTGCTCTGGTGTGCAAATGTGAGTTTTTTTGTGAATGTTAGTGCGTTTACTAGTTCGGTGTGGCTTGAGTGAGCTCACTAATCGAGTGAATGAATGAATTGCTAAGAGTATAAGCCAAATGACTTGTATTCTCATCGATGAGCTAAGTGTTTGCCCAATCAATAGTGCTTTGTGCATGCACCTTGGTGATTTTAATCGAAAGCTGTTTTGCATACACCTTGGCAATTTAAATCAAAAGTTTCAAGTGCACTTGGTTTGAACTCAAGCAACTTAGAATGTATTAACCCCGAGCTCATTCTTGCCCCTTAAGTACGATTTACTCCTCGCGCCCGATACTAGAGTGAGCAGACGCACTCAATGATTGGTAGGAAAAGAGCTAGAAGCGGTTAAACCATCCTCCTTTTAAAACATAGAGGCTTGAAAAGTTAAGACCTTTCTAATTGTCTGGTTAGGCCGTAAGGTTGCGTCTGAAGACTTACATTTGATTTACATTGATGTTTCAAATACCTACACATCAATATGCATTTGTTACTTGATGTCTTCATGACAAGTTGTTAGTAAGTAATTAAAGATTGTTTTCTTAACTAAAAGTCCTTTTAGATGATGCCCCTTTGTATATAATTTCTCATTTACTAAAGGAACTATGTGAAAACTTCGTATGCGTGCATGTCAGTATGGGTGATTTTGATAGAGTCTAGTTGACTGTTGCATAAGTGTTATTCTTAGCCTTTGTATATGTGCCATTAATGCTTAGGTAGGTTCTAATCCGAATTATCATTTATATAAGGAGTCTTCCTTTTTTCCTATCACGTAACTACTACTACTCACGAGTCCGGTAAGCGTTATGCTCATCGGCGCATTAAACGCTGTTCTTTTCATAAGAATGATAGTTTCCTGGCTATATCAACCTCAACGCACCTAGAACGGAGATAAAAGAAAGAACCTGATAGACTTTGGAATTGTTATACCACGTGTCACTTCGTCACTTCTTGAGGAGACGATCCATACCTTTCCAACACTTCGTAAGCTTTAACATCGAATATGGAAACCAAGAACTTTTGAAGGAGATTGAACCACCTCTTTTGTACCACAAGTTCCTAAGATTCCTGTACCCACCCTACGAGAAACAAGCGTCACAACACCTCAATGTATATCTGCAAGACCAAGTGCTGTTGTTCTTACTCCTTGTTAGTTCATTGATGGCTAACTCCAAATAGTTTGGGTGAACCTCGAGGCATAACCTCGACCTTAGGTTTTAAATGGCAGTTGCATTCATATATGCTTGCCTAGCTGTCTTTTTGTGGGATGCTACTAGGAGCCTAAATGCTTTAAACCATAGTCCTAGCATTGTATACAGTCTAAAGCCCATAGAACGTTATATAGTTATTTAAATTCGTTATTCTTGGCCAATTATGTGTTTTATGAATAAGTTATTGCACTTCTTGGTGTTTGCTTGACTTGAGTATGGTTTAGTATGTGACTTGATTTTCCAAATGATTTAAGTTTCGCAATTCATGGCATGGTAAGACCACTGACTCGTTTGCATTCCGTGAGTGCTATGATTCTCTGTTATAGCTGAATAATTACATAGACGCATATTTAAAGTATGATGAGGTGACCCTAGAAACTTGTGTTCACATATTATTTCCCTTATATATTTGATTAGAGTAGCGCAGTGGAGGTGTGTAGGCCCATAACCCACAAGTCCCAGGAATGTCGGCTGCGTATGTTTTTGTTTTGTGAATTGCTTGCTATATGCGTATTACATGGTTTCATGTTGCTTATGTTTCCCAGGATTGACAATGCTGAATTGTTGATTCTATGTGATGCCATTGTGCTTAAGTGATGCTACGTGGTGCTACTCTAATGTGTTATAGGAATCTCTAGGTTAAACCTTGTGATCCTAAAGGTCACTTGAGTTCATGTTTTAGAATGGAACTATCCTTATATGACCTTTAGATGTCAATTGCCCAATTGTCGTATCTTTAGATTTCAATTCGTAATGATACATGTACATAAGGTTGTTGTTTACCAGGCGGATTGAGTCCAGATTATTGAAGATCTTTGTTCCCTTTTCAAAATAAGTTTAATATGGTTATCCACGCTAACTCATTTGCCCCTCTTTTATACGATTTGCGCTCAGCTCCGAAATAGAGTGAGTAGGGGCTCGAAAAGGATTGGTGAGGAGGAGACTGGATACCATATGCCCTTTTTCGGTTTCAATTGATTGTAAAAGAGATTTTGGATTTTAGCGCAATTTGACTAGACTATGTCAAGTGTGTGCACGTCTTAGGTATGGCTGAACTGTGAACCTTATAATTTCGAGGACGAAATTCTGTTAAGGGGGGAAGAATGTAACACCCGCGTTCCCTATTTTACGTTAAGCTGATTGTATTGCCTTTCTACACTATAAAATTTGTATTTTTATTAACTATACGAGATAAATTATTACTGATGTACTTATGTGAGTGATTATTTTTATCAAAAAGAATGTTTTTGTCGCCATTAATAATAATATTATTATTAGTTTTAAAAATCTTTCGATGATTTTTAGTAAGCGCTAATATGGATTATTAATGAGTACTAAATCGATTAGGAACCCAAAAGCACAATTAGGTTGTCAACCTTAGAAGTAGGTCCATGTTTATTAAATCGAATCTTGTCATATTTGGGAACGTAATTAACGAAGGTTTGTATTATCGATTCGGTTAGAACATGAGGTACGAGATTGGACTAGCAATGTTAGTTGAAAGGGCAAGAAACAAATTAAAAAAAAAGAAAAAGGGGGGGATTAAAAAAGGGCTGAGCTCCCTTCTTTTTTTCACAGATAGAAAAGGGGGGGCTTTCCCGGTTTTTCTCGACTGCAGCCCCCCGTGACCTCCTTCACAGAGAGAGAGGGAGAGAGAGAGAGAGAAAGCGAGACTGGGTGAACGAGAGCCGGTGAGCCGGCGGCAGATCCGGCGGCAGGTGGTGTCGGATCGGACGGTACCCACAGTAGCCCTACATCTCCTCCACCATGACACAACCACCAGAAGCGAGAGAGAGAAGAAAGAGGAGACCACAACACCAGTGTCTCGGCGAACGGTCGTCGCACCCTTACCCCGCCACCCTTTCTCGACAACCACCAGTAGCAGCAACGATAAAGGGCTAAGACCAGGTCTGGGTCAGGTTGCTTGGGGAATGAGAGTAGCAGCAAAGAGGGTCAAATTTCAGGTCCTTAAGCATCCAAATTCAGCCCCAAAAACCCCTAAATTGGGTGCTCTAGCATGGATTCCAGGTCAGTGTTTCTCGCCTACTAAATTATTACTAATTTCCAACGAGTTTTACTAATTTTAGTTGACACATGTTTGAATCTAAGCTAGTAATCAGTATTTAGAGAATTTAGAATGCAAAAGAAGTAATTATAATGATGCCAATGATTTTGGATCTTTACATGTTAGGTCGAAGCGCAGATTCGCTAATTCGTCAATTTGGAGAATTGCAGAATAGGTGGAATAGACTCTGAAGTCGTTGCTAAAATTTGTTTGAGCATGTTTAAAGTCTAATTGAGTAATTGCATATGAACATTATGTTTGTGGATATTGGTTTTGTGAATTAATTGATTGAATTATGCAATATTGAACCGAGCTTGGCAGTTGGATTGTCTGAAGCGAAACGATTAAGGGATTTGATGCTCTGGTGGTCGGTGTTATGTGAGTAGGGAGCTTGGGTTGTGATTTACCGCAATCATATGAATTGCAAGGCCATGTGTGGCTTATTGGGTAGATTTTGCTAAGTTAAGTTACGAAGGGTTATGAATGTGCTACGTGTGGCCCCTCTCCCCATTGAAAATGTTAAATAATGCTATGTGATTGACTTTGAACTTAGACATCTTTAAAAAGTGTTATCAAGGTCTTGTTTTCATAATCACGAATGCTTTAAGTATTTATCAGTTGCCTGTTAATTGTTAAGGAGTATGCAGCTTAAAATAATCCTAAATCGTCAAACTACTCAGTTAGTGATCCAACTGAATAGTCGATAGGCATAGGAAGTTAAAAAGCAAACTAGTAGCGAGTTCGAAAAAATGTTTTGGGGCATTGGTTTGTTTATGTCTCCTTTTTTGAACTTAAAAAGGGTTGAAACGAAGTGAAAAAGGGCCACTGAAGGATTTTTATTACAAAACTTAGTTTGAGTTATGTGCTAGCTAAGTGCTTTAAGTTTCAAATGAGTTTCAATGTGTGATTTAGCAAATTCATACTTTAAAAGGTTTTCAAGTTTAAAATGAAAAAACCATAACCAATGGTACGATTATGGGCAATTTTGCTAGATAAACACATATATGAATAAGTATAAGTATGCTTGTGTGTAAGTAACTATATTCATGCTTATGTGTACGTGGAGGAGCTTGAGCGGTGTTGTGAGAAGATTATGTTCTCATACCATAAGCTCATAAAGCATATGTATGAATAGGAATGAGTATGCCCGTGTGCAAGTAATTATGTTTATGTTTTTGTGTACGTGGAGGAGCTACTTTAGAAACTTTAAGCTTAAGTCTTAGACCCAGGGACGGTGGCTCAGCATCCCACTTGGTACATTGTAAGCATCGTTAAGATGATTCAGGGATGGTGGTTTTATTCCGCCTGAAGTCTAAGTATGCAAGTTATGTCTCAACATAGTATGATGTCTGTTCTGATAGGCGTATGTTACCACTTAAGTTTGGCCGGCTCGAGATGGCAGTAACAAAGTACCTCTAAGAGTCTAGTCTCCTCACTTATGTGGTTCAATTGTTATATATGTTTCTTTTAATAAACGATGATCTTACGTCAAGAGTATTTTCCTAATGAATAAGAAAAGCAGTTGGCATTTCGCCGTTTTAAGTATTTCAAGAAAAAGAAATATTATAAGGGCCATTAAGAGGCTAGTATGAATAAGTTACGAAAACTCATAAAGGTCATTAGCAGACCAATGCGAAAGAAATTTCTTTTTAAGTAATATGAGCCTCAAGAGGCTAAGTAAAGTGTCTTTATAAGCCTCCAGAGGCTAAGTAAAGTGTTTTTATGATTCCTAAGAGGCTAAACAAAGTGTTTTCAAGAAAAGAAGGAAAGCTCTCTATGTATATTGTGAGCATATCTTATGAATGGGATCTGAATGAGATTTGAAATGTGTATATCCTGTGTATACCTTATGAATGAAATTTCAAGTAAGGCTAAGTAAAGTGTTTTTACAAAAAAGGAAGATTCCTGTGCATATCCCATGCATGTCTTATGAATGAGCAAGAACAATTTGAATGAAGTCCTAAGCAAAGTATGGCCATGTTCTTGTGAAGCATCATGCATGTAAGTTTGAGAAGCATTCATTCAGTGAAAGAAATTTTCGTACATAATCCTCATTGCTCATTTATATGCTTAACATTATGTCATTTAAGACCTAGAAATGAGTTTGAGTGGCTAGAATGAAGTTTATGGGTACTAATCTGTCCTTGGGGACTATTATAGCCTAATATGATAGTAATACATAAATACATGATATGTGACTATTAATGGCATTATTGCCTACGACGGTTTTGAATTTAAGGAGATGGGGAATACTCACTGAGGGTGTGGTTGCTCATCGTATTACTTTTTCCCCTTTTCTATAGGTTTTTTCACTGTGACAGTAAGAAAACAATTTACGAGTGCCAAGTTGGAGTCTACCTTGCGTGATAAGGCATCACGTGTGCACATACAAAACTAGATTGACATGTTAAATGATATAACATGATGTCTTCCTGGTTTTGTAATTGCATGTAACTACGGCACTCTTGTTCATGCAACGCATGTTAATTATAAGTCGCTCTATATGGCCATATGAGCTAACCATCTTATTAGTCAGTTGTCCTTTTTTTTTTAACTGAAGTTGTCTATACTTTCAAGTGCAAAGCCCCAGTACTCCGGTTATGCGAACCGTTGAGTTGTGTCTTTCATTTCTTCTTTAATTAATGAACTATATTATTTGATGTACTCCGAGCAAGTTCTTCATTGAGTTATGGATTCCGGCGTGTAACTGTTGAGCTTATTTTAGAGTTCTTTACACTTCTGTTGATTGTAGAGATTTATTGTAAGGCTTTTAGCCTATGAAATGGTCAGTTTTTATGGAAAATTCTGGCCATTTCACCTTAGAAATTAAGTAGGATTTTAAAAAAATGTAACGCTCCTAGCCCTAGGCGTTGGGGGTGTTACAAGATGGTATCGGAGTAAGGTCCTGTGACCACAGGCCGCAACCTGAGTCGTGCAATTTCATTGAGCCATCTAGGAACGCGTTCACAGTGAGGTGATATATGCTTGCTCTGGTGTGCAAATGTGAGTTTTTTTTTTGAATGTTAGTGCATTTAGCCAGTTCGGTGCGGCTTGAGTGGGCTCACTAACTGAGTGAATGAATGAATTGCTAAAAGTATATGCCAAATAGCTTGTATTCTCATCGATGACCTAAGTGTTTGCCCAATCAATAGTGTTTTTGTAGGACCCGCCTTCGTTATTTTCACGTTGAGTTGCCTGTCTTGCCTTTTACGTTATAAAACCATATTTTTAGTAGCTGTATGAGTTAAATGATTATCCATGTGCTTTTGGGAGTTATAATTCTATAAAAAGGGGATTATTATTATTGCTGTTATTGATTTAAAGTTAGTTCGTGCTATTTGCGCCTTCAAATCCTATCGATAGTTTAATTTAGTCATTATTCGATTTATTTAGTCACTTCCTGAATGCGAGTAGGTTGTTAACCATGGAATTAGTTTCGAGGCTTATTAAAACCGAACCTTGACATATTTGGGAACGAATAGT
>NCQT01050313.1:10046-20861 GCA_002740465.1 Stenocereus thurberi | reverse complement strand
GAAGGCTGAAAATTTCAGGAAAATAGGGCAAATGTCAAGATTAAACTGGTAATGATCGGGCCATTGAAAAATTATGATTTTTGGTTGGTAGATAGTTCCGTGTGTTATCTTCCAAATGGATTTTGAATCTCCTTAATCCAAGGTCTTTGGAAAAAGTTATGATCATTTTACCAAAACTGTGTAGAATGGACCAAAACTGACACACTTATGGCTTAGCCCCATTTTGGGAACCCTATTGTGGCACTCAGGTTGTGTTGTAAATGAAAGTTTTTTCAGGACTTCTTAATCTTTTCATATTAGGGTTTTAGGTCCCCATTTGAGGTCTAGGGAGAAAGTTATGAATTTTTGAAGTGAACTGACCTGCTCTGGTGCAAATTGGGCTGTCATTACAATTTCTGTGCAGCGTATACCTAGAGGAAAATTTTGAAAATTGTACTGTAGATTGTCCATATTATTTTTGAATTTCTTATAAGATTTCATGACTTTTGGTTTAGTATTTTGAGTTTGGTGATGTTTGAAAGCATTTTGATTAATTGTGCAAAAAGCAATAATAAAGATTAAATGAGATTGATCATGCGCTCATTTTGTGTATTTTGGGCCAAGTAAGGTCATTTAAGGGGAAAATGAATATTCATGGACCATCATGCGGCTTTTACATGATTAATGAGAAAGAAGAAAACAAGTATACAATTTGGGAGCTTGCTTATGAGCTTTGAATCATTTATGGATTTTGCAAAGAAAATACCAACTTTAGTGAGCTTAATAGCTTCTATTGAGTTCAATGATTCATTTGAGGTGGAATTCTATATCTAAGGGATTTATGAACGAAATATGAGAAGAGGGAGAGTTGTGACTCAGAAACCATATTTATCAGACAAAGTTATTATTGTTATGCTATTTTGAACCAAGATATATCCCTCTTTCACATCCATATCACTGCAAGGGGTTCACATCCAGATAATAATGAGCAATGCATTTTCATATTACTTTCATTTTTATTGTTATTGCGAACTAAATGAATTGCAAAGGCGGGTACTCATCAACAGTGTTTCTACACTCATTTTACAATACAAGAATGCATGTAATGAGTTTTTGCTCAGATTTTCGAATTGTTTTCATGTTTTCCATTTTAGGTGATGAAGTATCACATGTTTCTCCTTTTAGCATGCCCTTTTGGAAGTCATCAGATGCTCATAGTGGATTCAGCATAGCTTAAACGTTAGAATCGCCCTGAGGGTCAAGTTGGATCTATATTTAATATACTTGTGTAGTATGGAGTGCGGGTTAGCTCATGGTATGATTAAGTTGATGGTATTGCAGTTGAACTATTGTGGATTTTAGTCTTGAAGTATTTCAGTTTAATAGATTTTATGTTTGTGAATATGAGTTATAAGATTAAATGATTTTAGCGAGCCTTGTCCTTATCAGGATGGCGGTTGCGCCTTCTATTATTAAGTCTTCTACTACAGTTTTTCATAAATCATGTCATTAGCATTTTGGGGGTGTTACATTAAGCATCTAAAAAATGCAAAAATATCAAACTTAAGTCACAATGTAGCTTAAGAAATCAGGTGAACAAAACTGGGTACATTCTGGCCGTTTAGCCTGGATGCATCACTTTATCTCTTTTCCAGAATCTGAGCCATAGCTTGGACTTTGGAACTTGCATTGGACCTTACTGGACTCTTGGACCTTGGCTTAAGGGGACTCCATTAGAAATTTGATTGTTAAACTGTGTGATAAGACCTAATACAGTGATGACTTGAAAGAGAGATTTGCATGTTGGGAGGGTGAGAGAGTAATCAAAAATATTGAACTTGGATTAAGACAAACTAGTTTACAAGAATGACTTTGGTTTTGATTAGGCAATTTGGTCGATTTCGAAAGAATAGACTAAATTCTAGACCGATTGCAATTCCTCAAAATTATTCAATTAGAGAAAAGCACATGGTAATCATATTGATCCAACACCTTTCTTAACTAAATAAATCCATAGGCGTTTTTCCTTTATTGAATTTAGAAGTAGTTAATTAGAAGTTGTCAAATCAAATCTTTGATTAAGTAATTGCTTAGCATTTTCTAATAGAAAGAACTCGATAGATTACTTTGGTTTATGAGAATGATCTTTTAATCTATAATATAACACCCGTGCGCTTGCAGACATGTCAAGTTTTTGGCGCCCTTGTCGGGGAACAATTTGTTAACTTTTGAGCTACTCTTGCGAAATTGACCAAGTGTTTTATTTTCTTTTGTTTTCTTTCTCATTTATTGTTTGATTCCATCGGTAGTGTTGGGGATTATACTTGCAGGAATCTTCTCTATTTATGCGAAGTCCATTTGTATAGGAGCCTGATCCCGAGATCGAGAGGACTTTCCACTTAAGGAGGAAGAAGCAAAAGATTGAAAAACAAAGATGTGATGCAAGAAGAACTTCAACAAATATGGTAGGAGGATGAGCTGACCAAAGAAGGACGCTAAGGCACTTTGTTACCCCTAGAGTCTAAGGAATCGCCTCAAGCATCGCTTGTCCAAACGTTGATGCAAATAATTTCGAGCTCAAGCTGGCTCTTATTTCCATGGTATAACAATCCCAGTATGGAGGCACCCCTTTAGAAGACCCGAACTTACACCTCTCAGTAATTTTAGAGGTGTCCATAACTTTGCAGTTTAACAGAGTCTCCATCAATGCCATCTGTCTACGATTATTTCTCTCCTAACTTAGGGATAAGGGAAGAGCATGGCTGCATTCTTTGCCTTTGGGATGTATCACCACAAGGGATGAGCTTACTAGAGCTTTCCTCGCTAAATTCTTCCCACCGAGCAAAACGGCAAGTTTGAGGAATCAAATCACCAACTGTAATCAAAGGGATGATAATACGCTCTATAAGACTTAGGAGCGGTTTAAGGATTTGCTGCAACTATGCCCTCAACATGGTCTTTAACAATGGATGATTATTTAATCTTTCTAGAATGGTGTGACCCAACCTGTAAGATCCACTATCGATGCGTCAATAGGAGGAACTTTGATGAATAAAACTCAAGATGAGGCCTATAATTTGATTGAGGAGATGGCGCTCAACAATTTTTAATGGTCCATTGAACGAGGCCAACCTAAACGGGTTGGAGATAAGCTTGAAGTTGATGCACTTACTTTGCTTTCTACTAAAGTTAATGCTACAGCTCAAAGGTTGGACTGTATTAATGTTAATGTTGTGAATTCTAGTGCTCCTACCCTATGTGAAATTTGTGGTTCTATTGAACACGTGACTTTGAAGTATGAAGTTGGGAGTGCTTTTTCTGAAGACTCTAGTGAAGTCAATTATGTCTATAACTTGAACCCGAGACTGGCCAATGACCTTTTATCTAGCACCTACAATTCAGGTTAGAGGAATCATCCGAATTTCTCATAGAGGTCCAATCCAAACCCTTCGAATATGCCCCCATTGAATGTTAGGCCACCCCTCAATCTTCAAAGACCTCCTTTCCCTCCATAAGTACCCAAAAGTCTAATTTAGAGACTATGATAGAAAGTATGCTTATGGCATAACAAAAGCAGGATGAGTATATTAAGCAGTTAGCCTCTAAGGTTGATGTGCTTACAACTCATAATAAGATGTTGGAAGCCTGAATTGCCCAACAAGCTAGCTTTTTCAACTATACCCCCAGATAGACTCCCGAGTAAACCAGAAACCCTCGTGAGCATTGTAATTGTGTCATCTTGAAGGAAAGGAATGATTGTGGCAAGGTCATGGCATTCATAGAGAATGAAAGTTTAGAGATCCTCACAATTTTTCCACCTAAGCTTCCTAACCCAGGTAGTTTCTCTATCCCTTGAGTTACAGGAAAGGTGGAAATTGAAAGACCCTTATGTGATCTAGGCGCAAGTGTCATTTTAATGTCGTAATCTTTGTTTCATAAGCTTCACTTAGGTCCATTACAACCCGCATACTTTTAACTAGAGTTATCAGACGGTTTTGAAATGCAACCCTTAGGCAAATTAGAAGATGTGCCAGTCAAAGTAGGAGATATTTTGGCATTAGAAGACTTTATCATCGCTAATATGACCAAGACCTATGATGCCCAAATTATAATAGGTAGGCCCTTCATGGCTGCCGCAGGTTTTCATATTCATGTAAAAAGGGGGCGGATAACATTTGAAGTACAAGGGTGTTATGCTATGTTCTACCATATAGATAAGAAAGCGGTTTCTCCTAATTCTTCTTTAGTAGATGAATTTCACTCTTCCCATGAGATTGACATGGAGGATATCTTGAATTGTCAAGATCCTCCTGACTTTGATCGGATTTCTATTGAGGACCCCAAACAAGGGTGTGTTCATGTGGAAGTCGCAACTCCTATGCCGCCTACCATACCTAAGGTTAAGGCCCCTGCTTGTAATGAGTCTGCTATGAATGATTATTGCAAGTTTGCTCAAATTGTTCTCTCTTTGCGCCCAATGGAAGGATTTGAAGCATATTTTGATTTGGGGACTGCACAAGGTGATAATGGCCAGCCTGATGCACCACGTACACGGTTGGTCCTGTATATTGATAGTGCTCCGTGGCATCAATTGATGATGATGAAAGACCTTCAATCAGAACTTTTAAGGTGGTGCCTTGAATTGAAGAAATTTGATTTTATGGTTCATGATAAAAATGTTGTCCATACTCTCAGTGATCCAAACCAAGCATAGCAGTATGGCAAGCTCTTGACCTTAAAAGAGTGCTTCTTAGGATGAAACCCAAGCCCTTTTTCTACTTTTTTAACTTTGATTTTCATTATTTTTTGTAGTTTTTAATAAAAAAGGGAAAAAAATAAAAACAAAAAAAGATACACAAAAAAAAAGAGAGAGAAGGGCAAGGAAAAAAAAGAAAAGAGAAAAAAGAAATGTTTGGCACCACTGCCAGCATCCTATAATTACGGTTGTGGGGTGCCAAACAGGCAAAACTAAGAAAAAAAAATTGGTGTCCAGCAGACACCATGGTCTGCCTGTGGTGAGCTGCTATAGGCTGCGGTCAAGGGTTTTGATCGCGGTGACCCTTCATTCTCACCCATCTTCTTCTTCGTCTTCAACTCTCTCTCTACCTTTGTCTTTCTCTCTCTAAACCCACCATTACTAAACCTTCAAGTCTCCCTTATTTCTTGTCATTTTTACTCCATTTTTACTCAAAATCCTCCCTCTTCACTTAATCTTTCTTTTCACATCTTTTTACCATTTCTTCTTCAACCTCATCTCTTATTCAACCATCCTCAATAAACATCTTCTTCCCTCCTTCTCTAATTCTTCTTCTTCTCACTTAAATTCTTCATTTTTCTCCCTCAAATTTTATTTTTTAAGTTTTTTCTGCTATTTCCACACTCATGGCGCCCACCAAGAGACAAAGGGGTATCAAGGAGATAGGATCATCAAGCCAAGCACCATCTCGGCCTCAACGGACCTCCTTAACTTCCACCAATGCATGAGCTCAAGATAACATTCCTCATCCTCTTGGTTTAACCAATCCCAATCATGTTGCTAGATACGCTTGTTTAAATCAACGCATGATTGTGGCAAATCATTATTATGATGAGGAATTGTTTGGACACTTAGGAATATTAGATGATATTCGGTGGTTGTTTGCACGTGGTGATATGGGACATTTTACAGAGTTAAAGGAGAATACATACCGGGAGCTTACCTTAGAGTTCTTCATTACACGTCATGTTGAGGTCAGTAAAGGGCCTTAATGTCAAGCCAGGTACATTTCATTTTATTTGCAATGACAATTATATGAGTTGAACTTGAGTACCTTCAACAGTATATTCGATTTTTTACCTAGTATGGATTTACCAAACCGACAAATCCCTTGCGAAATTCAAAGCAAATGCATTCTAGAGCGAGCTTTCGGGGAGTGTTAGGAACGGTACTAGTTCATCCAAGTGCACACATATTAAGAGCATATCCTAACTTGTTGTTTCTTTGCTCAAGATGATAGCATGAATGTCCCGAGATTATCTGAGTTATATTTCTTATCTTACATGTTTAATGGTGTCTAGCTTGACCCTGGGTCATTTTTGGCCTCACAATTGTATAGTGTTGCTGTTAGGACTAAGGGTAGGATAGTCATTAGTGGTATTGTCACAACTATTGCTAAATTTTTGGGTATTGAGCCCACCTTGAGGGTAGAGTCTCTGGGTTCGACCGGTTTGAGCAAGCCGCTTTTGACATCATGAACTTTTACAAAGTAGAGGTTGGATACTTGTGTTGGATTTATCCTGGGGATCGGCTTCTACCTCTTCCGAATGTTGATTGAACTACCTTACTTTACTGGGCTAACCTTTATTGGGTACCTGTCGATGCCGAAGTTCTTCAGTCTGCACCCCCTCCAACCCCTTATTCTAGTCAAGCTGGACCTAGTTCTTCCTCCCAACCACCTTTAGGTCCATCCGGGAGAAGCAAGAGTCGAGCATATGTTGCTTCTGAGAACGCTGCTCTTCATGACTTTTGTCCAAGAGTGTCATGACGAGCTCCTTGGGATGCCTACTACCCATACTCAATACTTCCAAGATTATAGGGCTTGTTTAAAAACCTGGTAGGGTTGGCATATCTCTTATGGCCAACCACCCCATCCTCCTCCCTCACCTTCTTTTTTATTTTTATTTTTATTTTTTTTTGCTACTCCCCTCTACCTTTTTCTACTATGTGCACACATTGAGGACAATGTGTTGTTCAAGCATGCAGGAGTTAGTCCCTATTTGATGGCATTTGATGCTTGATTTGGTTTGGTGTGCTTGTGTATTGTACATATTATTTGTGATAGTTTTTGGAGTTCCGTTGTAGGTTTTAATCTTATTTGGTTAGAAGTAATTTAGAAATGTAATTAGGTTTCTTTTCATTTGAGATTGCGTTTTAGGTTTTTTTATAGTTTCTTTTTATAGTTTTTGCCTTTTTCTTTGCATTGTTAGTAGGAGCATGCATAAAAAGAAGGCCACAAAAAAGAGGAAAAAAAAATGAAAAAAATGAAGAGAAAAGGAAAAAAAATCCTCAGATGATGATATTCGTAGACTAAGTAGACTTTTTTTATTTAGTTTGATCCTTTGATTTGCCCAATTGTGCATAAAAAGGTTTGGCAATAAGAATGACCATATGTCGAGTGCGAGTGATTACCCTATGACTCTTTACATGAATTTTGATATGTGTTTACTAATGACCTAGTTATGACCTTGATAGATGTCCCGTGAGGCTTTGAGTGTTTAAAGACTAATTTATTAATTTAGTCTCATGTTTTTTTCATGTGCAACTCTTCCATGACATCATTTCCCTAGAACTTACTTTGATTCTTATTCAAGATCATATTTTGCATATGTATTTAGGCAATATAATTGAGGCATTCTTTGAATTGTTAAACCCAATGGCAAATAGCCACCTTTGTTGTATATTATATCCTTGCTGGCCCCTTTGAGCTTATATCCGTCTTTATTGATTTGAACCTCCTACTATAGCCCGTATCCAAATGATTATCTCAGCCTTAAACCAGGACTAAAGGAGCATTTAATTCTTGTGCATCAAGTTTAATTGGGAACTAGTAAGGCGCATTGAGATCTTTTTAGTAGATTTGGTTGTTTGATAAAGGGATGTGTGTTCTTATTTGCTGTAAGAAATCCCTTCTCTTGTTGTACAAAGTTTAGAGAAGAGTTGAAATTCAAAGTTTGGCATGGATTTCCCTTGGCTAACTCTAAACGAAACCAAAAAAAAAAACAAAGAAAAAAGAGGAAATAAACAAACAAAAAAAGAGGAATAATGAAAAGAGCGTTAGCCTTATTGGGATTGTAAAAATATCTATGACTTTCAACTCTTTATCTCCTCAATTGGGGATGTATTTTGTCAATAAATTGTATTGGTCTAGGGAGGATGCTGTATGATTCCAATGTTTAGCTGTTAGTCTATGCCTTCTAGCTTCACATTTCCGAAACATTTGTTTCCCCTCTTACCTTTACCCATGGCCCCGTTACAACCTTATAGAAGTCCTCATGATTGTCTAGTGCATTTGCATTTTAGTAATGGCAAATTAGAGAGTCTTATCAAGCTTATGATAGATTTGAGTCTTTGGAATTAGAATTGAGGAAACCTTTATATATTTTCAAACACATGAGTGATTAGTGCCATATGACTGTACTGAGTTCTACCGACATTGCTAGCTCCATTCATTTCATATGTTAAATTATTGTATTTAATGATTTTAGGGGATTGATTCAAATTTGACATTGTGGTATATCAAGTGGTTTTCGAAAGTCTCATTCCCTAGCCTGTTTGCTAAATGATTTTTGCACCTTTTTGGGCTACCTTTGGATCGGCTTCGCATTTGAAATTCTACCAATGTCTATTCTAAGGAGGTTTAGAATAATTTTTGGTCTTAGCGTTTCTTAATGACAAGCAACAGTTTAAGCATAGGGGAGTTTGATAAGTGCTTAATGTATATATCATTTTAGGGTCATTTTGCTGTATTTTTAGGAGAATTGTATGCTTTAAGTTACCATTTATGCTCCCATTCTCACTTTATACTTGGGTATGGTTGTTTGATGATCTTTGTAGGAACTTAGATCATTTCACCCAATTTGACTCTCATTTAAGTGTATATTGAACCCCTATGGATGTCCCTACGATGCTATGCCCGTGGAGTAAGAGAAGAGCGATAATTTGGCTCCAACTAAGATCACGGTCAGACCGTGGTGTCTGCCATAAACCGTGGTAAGCTGCTAGCTGTGGCCTTTTCATCTCCCTTTGGCTATGTCGCTGAAAAGGCTCGCGTTCTTGCTTGAAAACCCATCCCTCAGTAGCAGAAAAAGGAGGTTCCCCACATAGACAGTCATTTTTATTCTCCAAAATTTTACTTTTTGTAATTAGGAATTTAGTTTGATTTTTATGCAAGTGAGAAATCCTAAGTGAGGAACTTAGTTTTGTTGACGGTTTGAAGACTTCGTTAAAGGCTATCATCGCCAAGTGCTTCCCTCTTAGATTTTGTTAAATTGTTTGGTTAGTTGTTTAATTTTTAATCATGAGTGAATAGTTTATCTTGTGTAGGGATTTGTTTGTTAATGGAAGTGTAGTTGGATAATTTTAATTCCACAGAATTGTTCTTTCTTTCCATGATTGGTTTGATTTCGTTTTATCAAGTGATTATCATGTTGTAAGTAGACTTGACCAAATTAGCTTGCACCCTTAAGAAAATTGAATGAAGAATTGAAAGGTGAAATTCAATTGTTAGGATGCTAGATAAGACCTTATATAGTGATGACTCAAAAGAGAGATTTGCATGTTGGGAGGACGAGAGAGTAATCAAAAATATTGCAACTTAGATTAAGACAAATTAGTTTGAAAGAACGATTTTAGTTTAGGTAATTTGGTGAATAAACTAAATTCTAGATAGATTGCAATTCCTCGAAATTATCCAATTAGAGAAAAGCACATGTGACCGTATTGATCCAACGTCTTTCTGAACTAAATAAATTCCTAGGTATTTTTCCTTGATTGAATTTAGAATAAGTTAATTAGAAGTTGTCAAATCAAAATCCTCGAGTAAGTAATTGCTTACCTTTTTCTGATAGAAAGGACTTGATAGATTACTTTAGTCCCTAAGGATGATCTTTTAATCTATACTACGACACCCGTGCGCTTGCGGATGTGTCAGATGGTTATGTTTAATTAGGTGTTTAGGGTAGGGACATGTGGGTATGTGTGTGTGCTTTGATGTGGGTAACCCATGATGAGAATTGTTTGTTTTGGGTGTGTTATGGAATACGCAATTGAAGAGCAACAAAACCTAGTACGATGGAATGTGCAACCTGGGTAATAAGTGTGTGAAGTATGTTGAATAGGACATGATTATTTTATAGGTAGGTAGTAAATGTTTTGTTTAGGGGTGGATAATATTTAGAATGATAGCACTGAATTGATGAAGTGTATGAATTTCGTAAATGGGCAGTGTTGGGATTAAGTGGTATCTATACTGGGGAAGTGAAAAGAATAAAATATACAGGAGGACAACCTAATATTGTTTCTAGTGATGTTAGAGGTTACCTTGTGGGTGTCTCACATAATATATTAGGACAACCCTGGGTACTTATCGTTCAGAATAGTGGTTAATTATACATGAAGGGGAATATGGATAGGGATTGTAACCCAAGTTGGTTGTAAGGGTGTTAGGGGAAGAAACATGTGTATAACCCAAATTTTCGTTAAGGTGAAGTGAGGTTGATTACCAAAATAGCTAGGTTTATATCCAAGGTTATTTATATTTGTGGTAAGTTGGTTTATGAGTAAAGTTATATGGTAATGTGATATGTTTGGTATATGATGGACGTGAGAATGGGGCAGGATCATGTACATATATTTTGTGATGAAATGAATGAATTTTATGTAAGTAAAGGTATTTTGATGTAACAAGTGTTAGTCTTAATCAATATGATATTGCTTTATAGGTGTTATAATGAAATTAAAAAGCGAAGTGAAAGGCATAGGGAGAAAGGATCACCTCTGAAGGTCAAGAGGAGTACGGTGACTGTGATGGATGATGAGTTAGTGATTTTGTTGGGGAGTGACTTTGACCAGAAAGAGGAAGGGAGACCGAAACTAAAGGGTATATGCCTTCTGGTGAAGGAGACATCAGTTGAGTTAGACATGAGAGATTGTTTTGGGAGTAGTGAAGAAGAAGTATCATATGGGGATGTTGAGGGGACAAGTACTCATGCTATCAACCGGGAGAAGACTGTGCATGGAGAGGATAGAAGATAGAGGTATAAGGAGGTAGTGATAGTCTGGTGAGTGGTGTTGATGGA
>NCQT01050203.1:0-16470 GCA_002740465.1 Stenocereus thurberi | reverse complement strand
ATCATGCCTCCACTAAAAAGAAAAAGAATAAATAGGAAAACGAAAGAAAATGAAGATAGCTTAAAGAACCTCTCTAGGTGAGATTCTCTTCTGAGACTTGTAGATTAGGACCTAGGTCACAATACAAAAACACAAATGTAAAATATAAGATCGATCACCAAATCACAATGCAAGGATCATGGTCATAAAGGTTTTTAATCAAACCAGAATGGGCCATAAAGAAAACAAAGGAGTCCACAAATAGTTGGATGCAGGTTTCATTAAGCATTTACAGTACCCTCATTGGGTAGCAAACATTATGTCCATTCCAAAGAAACATGGAAGCGTGAGAATGTGCATAGATTTTAGAGATCTTAATAAAACAAGTCTAAAAGATTTTTTTTTTTTGGGCCATGCATAGCTGTTGTAGTTGATAATACCACTGGACATGCTTTCCTCTCTCTTATAGATGGTATCATGACAAAGGAAGACATGGATAAGACTGNNATTCAAGTAAGAAATGTTGGGGCCACTTACCAAAGGACTACTGTGACTCTACTACATGACTTGGTGCATAAGGAAGCACTGGTATACATAGATGACATGATCATATAGTCTATAAAAAGAATTGGGCATATTCAGACCAATAGAAAGTTCTTTACTAGACTCAGAAAATACAATATGCGCTTGAATTCGCTGAAGTATGCATTCGAAATCAACCCAAAAAATTATTATTAAACGGTCAGTTTGAGGGAATCAAGTTGAAATGATTAAGGCTATATAAGAAATGCCTCCACCTAGGACAAAGAAGGAAAATCGAGGATTCTTGGGGGCCCTACAATACATCAACTGCTTCATGTCAAAGTTGACCACGGTATGTGAACCTATCTCCAAAAATAGAATAATGGTGTGAAACTAGAATGGGATGAGGAGTATAAGTGGACATTCGATAAGATTAACTAGTGCCTACCTAATCCACCAGTCTTGGTGCCTCCACAGCCTGACATTTCCATCATTCTATATNNTATGATGATAATAGCACCAATAGGGGTCACGTTAGCCCAAAAGATGGAAAAAGAGGAAAGGGTCGTTTACTACATGAGTAAAAAATTTCTTGAATGCGAAACTCATTACCCCCCTTTCGGAAAAACCCCTCTAGCATTACCCTAGGCATCTAAAAAATTAAAGCACTATAAGTTAACGTATATGGTACATGTATTGGCACAAATGCACCCACTAATTCATTTACTGCAACAACCAGTGATAAATGGTAAGGTTGCTGCGTGGACAGTAATGCTATCAGAATTTCACATACACCACATTCTACAATAATCATTTAAGGGAACAGTCATGTCAGAAGTCTTAGTTAACTTACCAACGAAAGATCGAATGGAGGAAACCTTTTATTTCCCCATGAAGTTATTCTTCAAGTAGAAGAAGATGTATGAACAATGTATTTCAAGGGGTTCAAACCAAAAAGGATTTACAGTATGTATCCTTTTAGTATCCCCTGATGGCCCACATACCCCAATCTCTGTCAAGCTGGATTTTGAGTGTACTAATAATGTAACAAAATACGAGGCCTAAATTACTAGGATGCAAGTTAGTGGAGTGAAGAACATACATCTCACAAAAATGAAAAGTGAGAAGTGAAGCATTAGCACAATACCAATCTTATTTAGTGGATTCCACTAAAACCTTCACCCATGCTACTTGCACTTGCCTTCTCAGAGGAGATAACCAATTTGCTGATACTCTAGCAAAGTTAGCTTCTATGATTAATATTCCCAGTGGCATCCATTCGATGTCATTATCAATTAAAAGGAGAGATAGGTCAGCTCATTGTTATATCATTGAAGTATGCAACATCAACATTACTACTTGGTATTACGACAACTATCACTACTTAACAAAGAAAGAGTACCCATTGGGTTCCACCCAAAACCCAACGGGTGTTTAGGTGGCCAACTTCGCAGTATTTTGAGGACAAAAGAAAGATATACTAGGAAATAGATATGGGCATAAATCTATTCTTTGTAAAATAGGAGGAGGCACTAGAAATAATGAAAGATATGGCAGAGAATGTGGGCCACATATGAATGGTCGAATTTTCGTAAAAAAGGTTCAAAAACTGAGGCATTATTAGTCCGCAATGAAGGTGGATTGTCATGCATATGTGAGAAGATATTATAAATGTCAAATATGTACCAACCTATAGCCTTAACCAACCTCTTTTCTTTCAACAATTAGTTCACCATGGCCATTTTCAGTCTAGGAAATTGATATAATTAGAAAGATGACACTAAAGAGAACTAACGATCATGAACATGTGCTCGTAAAAGTTAACCACTTCACATAATGGGTAGAAAAAGCATCCTATGCTAAAATCATCACAAAGCATGTGGGAACGTTTATCATCAATAACATTATATGCAGGCATGCGGTATCATATGAATTGATAAGTGATTAAGGGAGCTATTTTAGAAAAGAGGAGGCAAGCCTACTGGAGAAATATAAAATCCAACACCATAAGTCCTCCCCTTACCAACACCAAACGAATGGTGCAATTGAAGCACTTAATAACAATATCTGAAGGATAGCTGAGAAAATGGCTAGAAACTACAAAGATTGGCCGGACAAGCTATCTTTCATTTTATGGGGATATAGAACTCCGATTAATTCACACTTTAACGAGAGCAACACCATACTCCCTAGTGTATGGATGGAAGCAGTACTTCAACTCGAAGAAGTGATACCCTCACTCGGCATAATAATGAATAGTCAAATTCCGGAGTCATAGTAGGCAAAAGCTCGATATGAGGACTTGGTTGTGATGCTAGATGAAAGGAGATTGAGGGCATTACAAAATTTTAAATTATACCAAGCTTACATCTCAAGACCTTTCAATAAAAATATCAAGCCTAAAGACTTATACGAAGGAGATATGGTCTCAAAGGAAATAAGGAATCTAATCCAATACCAGGGGAAAATGTAGGCCCAATTGGCTATGCCCATATATTATAAAAACTATCATGTCAGGTAGAGTAGTAAAACTCATGGATATGGATGGAAAGGAAATATTATGTTTATCCAGACAATTTGGGCCAAGTCCTATAATAGGAAATTTGTTTCCCTCAAATTGGACCCATAACAGGTTCAAAAAGCCATCCCAAACCCAAAAAATGAAAGAACAATAAGGTAATGAACTACAAAGGCCTGATTCCACAATGCATATATGTAATAAGCATTAACGGTTCGACCCCATTGCTCTTAATTAACCATTCACTCATTTAAAAAAAAAGAAAAAAAGAACAAAACAATACAATGCCACTACTATATCGGCCTAGCTAGAAAGAACAAGAACTACCAGCTAGAACCAAGCTGGATTCTTATAGGACACTGGGTTGGGCTCTAGTAGGTAGGAATTGGGCTAGGCTTAGGGCTTTTATAAATGGAGGCTATGCTGAGCTAGACGTATGAGCCATGCAGCTTGGTAGTCAACAAATTCGAAATAAGAGCAATAAATTACCTAAAAAGCTTTTATGCTTTTATTTTCATTGAAATTCTAAAAAGCATACACCTTGTAATGAAAGTCCCAATAGTATTATGCTATGAAAAGTGGAAAACTTTATTTAGAAATAAGAGATAAAGCCAGTTCTTAATCTCTCTTTATCTTCTTGTTCTTATGAGCTTCAGGCGTTGTATGGGGCGGTTAGATTCTTAATTTTCTTCCTTCTACTATGAGACAAGTCACATTTGTCCTTGTTTATCTTCATCTTTCTGGTCTTCAAGGATTTTATAGCATTCTTTATATATGGAATAACCTCATGAACTTAGCATCATTTGCTTTCATCTAATTTAGATAGTATTATGAGACATATGTAGAACATGGGATAGGTGGCATCATATTGGTGGGGCAGCGAAGCCAATATTTAAGGCAACACTTGATATGAGAAGAGTGATTCATGTAGCCCTTAGAAGGAATATAATCCAAGGTACGAATGGTTTGCCTATGGCCAAATTGTCTCAGTAACTATCGCAAAAAGAAATAGGTTCTCATGGACAAGCCAAGGAGACAAGTACAAGCATTACTCCCCTATTTATGACAAATCGTCGGATGGGCCACCAGCGAATCACACAAAAAATAGGCAGGTTTTTTTTTTCCAAAAGTTGATCCAATTCACCATGAAATGATCCTTGAATAGCTTTTTCCTCTAGCAGAATTGAGTAGCCAAATATGTGCCTACTTTTTTAGGATCCTCCATCAGCTAAAGATGTCCTAGAAACTAAATCTGCATGCCAATAGAAACAAAAAAGGGGGTCAGAAGCCGTAGGAACTCGGCCAGGTTTTATGGTCTAGGTCACTGTGAAAATACAGCAGCCATAACGAAAGAAGGAGAGGGAGTAAAAAGCAAGTGAGAGATCCCAGCATAAGCCTAGGGAAAATCAATCGAATTCGGGGCCCATTTAGCAACGAAGCAAGGCCTAAAAAGGGGAAAGATCTACTTGAAGTAGCTGTGTGTTCCCTAAAAAAACGTATCTAGATGGTGGGGGAGCCGATCCAAACACAGTATGGTTTCAAATACAAGGGGCATATAGGAGTTTGATCAGGACGAATTTGTTCCTTCAGTAGCATAGTCAGTCCCCTATTTTTAGAACCACTAATGAATAGGAAGGCCCAAGAAAGCGTAAGAGAATTGCCCTTTATCAGTGTATGCCTTCAAGAGTCTACCCATTCTCTCTTTGAAAATGGAAACTTTGGCACATAAAATCCACTTCATCCACAACAACGATGGCAGAGACGTGCTCCTCGCTTATACCTAACGAATAGCGATAATGGGAGGACATATATTTTCAATAAATTGGCACTACAGTAGAGTAATAAAGTGAAAAATCTAGTATGCCAATAAATTCATTAGTTAAAGGGCATAACTCATACCCCCGAACTGAAGGACATGAAATTCAGAATCCTAAAAGGTAAAGGCATCTCTAAGAAACTCTTAGGAGATTTTGACTTGTCCAAGGCCAAGAAGCCTACTTAAACAAAGGTTTCTAAGCTCATGCTTATCTCTGGCATGAAGATGAGTAGGTGGTTAAGACCTTTTCAAAGACATTGCGAACTCTAGTTTGTTGCTCCTACAACAGATGATAATCAAATGACAAGTAACCTCAATTTATGAATACACAAAACAACTAATCCAAAATTAAGCAGGTTTCAGATTGGTACACTAACAAGAACCGGGCAACCTCATGCCTTAAATACAACACCAAGAAAAATCCAAGTAATTTAAGGCTAGGTGGACGCGACAAGGACCTAGTCGAGATCTGGGTTTGGGTTGGCCCGCAACTTTGCTTTATTTTCTTTCATCACTGATATTTCTACCTTTGACTAACTGTAATTTCGAAATTATCCATTAAAGTTTCAAAATTATTACTCCTAACCACAAAGCTATTGATGCTTATTGGAATCTTTTTTATTTTTTATTCTCTTTTATTTATAGGGAAGTGGGGGCTATATTTGTATAGCGTAACTTGCATTAGCACGAAAAGTTTGCATAAGGCTTAGATGAAAATGGCATTGCATGGCTGTATCTTACATTAGCATATGCAGTTTGCATAAGGCTTTCATAAAAATGGCATTGCATCAGAGTAGTATTATATTATAACACAATCATTATACATAAGTTGGTTAGGCTGCCCCTACTGATCGTCTAGGAACCCACTGCTACATCCATCAAAGATGTAGTCAACATAATTTGATGCGAAGCTAGAATCAATAGTTCAGCGATTAGTGCCAAAATCAAGTAGAGCATTACCTGTTGTAACCAAAGAATGACACGAATGATCACTATTTATCATTCTAGATGATGACTTGCCATATAAAATCTAGGGCACGTAAGGCTCCTTATAAGAAGCAGTGCTGGCATAGGGATCTCGTGGATCGCAGATTTAGAATGGTTCCACCTTAATTGGAGAATCCTAGTGAAGCTCCGTCTCTCTAGCATCAGAAAACCCAGCACATCTTCTGCCTAGTGGACTGACATTTTTCTCAAGTAGGGATCTACGAGGTCTTGAATGGGATTTTTGATAACTTGCTTGTCGAACGTCAAGTTCAGGTCCCTTTGTTTTACAAAAGAAGGAAGTTCAGCAAATGTATCAAAATCACATCAAGAAAATAAAAGAGGTAGCTTATCCAATCCATCTGATGGTGCCGACAAGTAACAAGCTTGTAAATTCCTTTCTCATTGATTGAAACTGTCACACTACCAGCATGATATCTATAAGCATTAAATTTTCTCCCTCTCTTACCATACTAACCCTCAGATCTGGGTATGGGACCAGTAGCAGGCGTTTCCTGCAAAGACTCATAAAGATCAAAGATTTGAAAAAGACAGTGAACGAGGAGAGGACGATAGGAAGGTTACCAAGAGGGTCATCACGCATCTAAGATATGTGGCATAGTCACACCCGTGGTCGATAAAATTAATGAAATGAAGACCTATTTTCATCTCATCCATGCTGTTAAAAGATAAAGTTCGTGCATAAATCATGGATTTAGTCAATCTTTGGGGAGAAAAGGAGGCTATTAGTTAGCTTGTTGGGCAGTAACACCTAAGTACTAAACAAAGCGGAATGGTCTTTCCATAAGAATTTAACGCTGAGTGTAGTACCAAACTATCTACATCTTGGGGATGGAGACGCGACTTTCTCATAGGTGAAATTTTTCCTATAACAAGAGGAGATTAGAATAATTGGGCAGATTAAAAGCAGTAAATTACTACAAGCGAAGACAATCAAGAGAATGATACCATGGTCAAGCATTTATCACCTCTTGAAGGCACTAAAGACTCCTAGCTCTTAATTGCCAACAAACTTGATATTCCCTAGCCTATGAGACCATGGCCAGAAACTAAGTTGGTTTCCTCAATGCTTATAAATGCTTTGGACAATATGTATAAAACCAACTGTAAAAATAAGATTCAATAATAAAAACTATAAGCCAAGAACAACAAATAAATTTTCAGGAGAGATCATTACCTCAATTACCCTCCGTAAAGCACTAACGGCAAACTATAATTATTTTCCCCATGAGGTTTCCCTATTTTTTTCACCCCAGCTCCCATACCACGAATAAGGTGGAATATGCAGGAACCCCTAGTATCCTTTACTCTATCTATGTCAACAAGGTTAACTAGATAGCGGAAGTAACAATGATTGTCCAACTCGGCAAAAATGGTAGTGCTAATAGCAAGAGCTAAAATAATACGAGCTTGCTGATCAGCAGAGTGCTCAGCCTAGCACTCATCATCAGTTATCACATTGAAAAGAATGTTGTAGAAGAAGTTGTTCCCATGAGAAATTTTGTTTAAGATAGGACCGAAGAGTTTAAAAAGTCAGTCATGCTGAAGACAAAAGTCTTCTTCAAAAGCAAAAAGGCTCCTTAAACAATTGAGACCTGTTAGCATGGAAAAGTCAAGAGGAGTCATTGTCATCTCCCTAAATAGAAGGCGAAAACATATTAGTGGTATCCTAAAAAATGTGTCGACCACCAGTCAAGTAATGCAATGATCGGTTTAATCTACTGCTCCTTTTAGAGCAGGATAAAAGGTCTTAAAACCAGTATTATTAAGTTCACATCAGACCTAAGATTTTCTACCATTAAGGTCTTTCATAAATTTCGTAGGGGCATCCACACCCCTAGCAAGATTTCCTTAAAGAAAGGATGGATAGCAAGCAATATTAGACCCATGATTATGATAAAAACAAACTATAGAAAAAGGAAGGGAAGTACTTACTGCTTTCGAAGCAGCCTTACTAGATGCAAGGCATTGTACGTTCATCAAAAGGTATGTTCCATTCCACTCTTCAATTGATCTCCATTCCCTCAGAATAAAAGATTCCTACGGAAGCCTTTCTTATCTAGTTCTCTATGGTGGATGCACCTTTCTCGCACTCATGATCTTAGAGCACAACTATACACTCTTGACTAAGAAGATGAACATAGAAAGTAATAAGAACACAAGCAATGACTAGGCTTGGTAAGGTGTGAAGAAATTCTCCTAGATGCATGTAATATATAAGCAAAGGCAAGAGGATAAGGGCAAACCAAGGTGACCTGCTGGGGTTTCCCCATGCATACAACACATTCATATACTACATATAATGAAAACACAGGAAAAAAAACAACAGAAAAAGGCCAGACTAAAAGGGGGACCCAGCCAGGTTCCCATGCATGCAACATAAGTAATGTAATTGCATAAAACAACCACAAAAGGCAAGAGAAAAAGTTAAGAAAATATGAAAACTCGGCTGAGTTCCACCATGATGTATATGAACAAGGTATATGGATTGTTTTGCACAAAACAACAAGTAAAAGGATAAAGGTAGAAATGCCACTAAGAAAAAGGCAAACGCATCCGGGTTCCACCTCATGGATGCCTTGTCAATGGGATAAAACTATCATAAAAAGCAAGAGGAAAAGGCCAAGGAGAAGAAGTGAACGTTGATGCTATAGGAACCAATCGAGATTCTAGGCAAGCAAAATCAAGGAGCCAAATCTAAGCTTGACAATCCAACAAGCATGCAAACAACAAAATGCGGCAGGTAAGGGGACCCCGCCAGGTTACAAGAAGAATAAATCTCAGATGCATCAATGTTGTCCTCAGTAAGGGAAAAGCAACAAGAGGAAAGATATGAGAAGCTAGGGGGAAGTGAAACTTGGCTGGGTTCCCTATTTAGGAATAAGAATCAATAAGAAACCAAATTTTCCCATCACCGATGCTTGCAAATAAGGAAAAGAAGTCAAAGAAGATGTCATAGGACCTAACCGAATTAAATTAGTACACAAACATCACATACATTATCATATGTTCCAACAAAAAAAAAATGAAGGGAAAATGGCATGATAGGGAGGACCCTGCTGAGTTCCTTAGGTGATGAATGCATATAAAGAAAAAAAATTTAATCATTTGAAAGTAAAGTGTCGGCAAAGCAAGCAAACAGGAAAATCCACATTTGAGAAGGAGTTTAAAATTGTTATCAACATAAGGAAGCCAGGTCAATTTAAGTTCCACTAGACTGAATTCAATATCCGCTCTCAAATTCATGATCCACTAGACTGGCAAAAGGTTAACATTAAAGTCTGCTAGACCTGCAAAATGTCTGCTAAATAAGAAAATGGTTAACATTAAAATCCACTAGACCATCAATATGTCTGTTGAACCAACAAAACGTCAACATCAAAGTCTGCTAGACCGGCGAAAGCTCGACATCAACATCCGCTAAACTGGCGAAAGGTCTCTCAGACCAATGAAAGGTGGACACTGAGATCTACTAGATTGGTAAAAGGTCGAATTCCAAAGGATGGCCCGAACATGTAAGCATAAATGCCATCTACTTTGGCGTTCGCCCTATACAAGCTTGATCAAAGTGGAGGCTAACTGTAGATGCCTAAAAATGACATCTCTAATTTTATAAAATGGTCGTTAATGAAACTTATGCCTCAACCTATGGATTTTGGGGCCCAGCATAGTAGTCCTAAAATTCAAAGTAAAAAAGAAAAAAAGAGAAAAGGAGAAAGAGAGAAAAGATAAGGAAAGAAAGGAACCATCGAGCCCAATGGACTTAACCTGACCCAGAACCCAGCCGAATTCTCTGCCAAGAACCGAGTAGGATCTCTTCCAGGGAAACCCTCGGCTCCTATCTTCCGTTGGCTGTGTCTAATTTCCCTTAGTAGAATTTGATCTGAATATGCTAACTATTTAGATTAAGTTGCCCCTTTCCTTAAACCAAATCGGTATTCTTAAGGACTATAAAAAGGCGACTTCCCCCAAGGGTTAATCACCCTAAAAAACTCAATGTGAAGGATAAAAAAATTAGAGAGAAACTTACAGAGATACTCAAATATTAGAGAGAGAATTTGACACAAAGTGCTCCAAAATTTAAGAGGCGTCAAGAATGAGGAATCGATTAATCCTTAAAGAGGCATCATCTTGCTAGGTTCTTAGGTGAATCATGTGGTACATCCTGAGGGTATAACCTAATATTCCCCTTACTCATTCTCTTTATTTTCCTTCTTTTTATGCTATTTCAATTGGGGTTTGGTAAAGAATTAATCTTTAATTAGTTTCATCCTTGCCCATTGTAATGAATTTGAGTTATTTCTTTCAGTTTTTTATACTGATATTGTACTTCAATCTCTATTCTTTTAGGTGGTTAATCCTAATATGTTGCGTGCCTATTGTTTTAAGAGTAACTAGATGTAATTTCCTATGTTGAAAATTAGAGGTCGTTAGTGGCCGCGGCGATGACGTGATGCACTCCATCATGACATTGTGTCTTTGCCCTCAAATCTGGATCCTTGATTTGAGCTTATGAAGTCAAATGGTCCCTAAACTAGGTATTACTTGGGGACCTTTCAAAACTTTTTTAGAATGAGGTTATAGCCCCTGTCGATGTCCCTTGGGTCTATGGTTTATATGAACTCATTATTCCTTCGGTTATTGGTTGTTTGAAATAGTTAATTAGGTTTGAAGATTTCTTCTAAAACTCACTAGCAACTTTACTGCTTACATTTATAATTCTTTTAGGTATCTTATTGCTTCAAATTGAGTAGTTTTGAGATCCCCAATAGTATCTATGCTTGAGCCTGAGGCCTAGACCAAGAAGTAGCTCAAGAACTCGACTGCGTTCCTAGTCCATTTCTATGGTCCAGCCTCTGGCCCAACCAAAGAGACTCTTGGGGTGCCTGGACTAGAAAACTAACTCTAAGCCAATCCAAGCTTCTGGATCAAGGCTGCTGCCTAGTCCTATGCATCAGGCAGCCTAAGTCTATTGTAGCCTAATTTGCTTTACTAAAATTTAAAAAAAAAAAATTGAATCCAAACTTACCTAGCAAGTGAGTCCAACCATTTGTGAGGGACTACACCTGAGAGTAAGACCCCAGGTCGTGGTCCTCACAATAAAATGTTACATGCTAAAGGGAATTTATGTGAAAAACTTAAACTACTATGTTATTATGAATTGAATGTTGAGATATTGTTTTGTGGTTGATATTTTGTATTCAAGCAAATCATGTCCTAAGTAGATTTATTGAAGATATTTTAAAGTTGATTGTGATAGACTGGGGCTTGGAAGATGCCAACTAGACCTATTCATAAAATGTAAATATTAAAGTGGAAGATAATGGTGAGTTGTGGGAGGGTGCCTCCTGGGATCAGGGAAAGATTATCCTGATATTGAGATAAAATATTCTCCCTAGGTTACAACAAGCATGCCTTTGGGTGTGTTCCATGGTAAATTGATGTATGCCAAGTAATGGGTAACACAGATTTGATAACCCATACGGTCATTAAGTGAAAGGCTGTGAGACACACTAGTGGGTCACTTCCTAAATTATAATTCTTGTTAATAGATGCGTATATTGGAAATTAAGAACATAATAGTTCTAAAGGGCTCGAAGTAGCCAGGATCTCAATTATTTCAAACTATGTGAAATCACTTCCCTTTCACCCCCAAATATTTTAGATGAATTCAAATTGTCTTTGACTGCTAGGGGTACCCACTGTTACGCTATGCCTCACTATTTGATATGTTTCGTTTTTAGGTACTAACAATAACATCTACGGGGATGGGACCAAGTGTAGATGAAAAAGGTCATTGTTAATGATATTAAGTTCTAATAGATTAGTTAACGGTTGCAATTAGAATTTGACTTTGGCTTTAGACTTTTCACGTATTTTGTTAACCATGTTGACATCAGCCTTGTATTTATTTTTGAAAAATATGGTAGTAACACCCGCTTAGAAACTCTGTTGCATTTATTAAGTTAAATATTGTAAATAAAATGAATTCAAACTTTCAGGTGTTTACAGGGGATACCACAGTAACGGTTTGTGTCCCCTTCATAAGGGTATTGTTCATTTAAAAGTAAGAATATAAAGTGACAGCACATAGTCATGTCTTCCTGTACTAGTAAGGTGCTTCCTTTATTTTTCTTGTTGAATAGCAAGATGGAGTTCTTTTAGAGGCGGTTCATACCCCAACTCAAACAAGTGAGCAAAATTCTTATGCTTTGGGCCTTCAATTTGTGGTTTAGAATTTTTACCAAGTAAGAGGCTGTCACAGTAGTCCATTTTTTGCATCATGGGTTGACTTTTAGCTTTGAGTACAGTTTAATGTCAAAGGAAGCGAGATCATTTGAGTGTTGATAGCACATTCGTCAAAAGCAAAGCCCATATTTCTAAGTCTTTCTTATCATGTTCTAGCTCTAGAGTGGAGGCTTCCTTTTGAATGGTGTCCACCATATAATTTGTATTGATGGTTACTATAGCTCCTTTAACTATTATTTTGACTTCTTGATGTAAGAGGGACGACACCACTTTGAAGTCATAGGGTAAGATTGCCTTAATAGTCAATTAAAGGTAGTAGAGATGTCAATTGCTTGGAAGGTCACTTTTTGTTCAATTTTACCCACCGCTATGTTGAGGGCTATGGCTCCTATAATGGCATAGTTTTTGCTATCATAGGCCCTTAATCCTTGTATAACAATCATGCCTTATTTTGTTAAGCACATTTTTTTAGCTGTCTTAGAGAAAAGTTAACAAATGACCTATTGTCAACTAGGGATATAGGTATGTACTTGTGTTTATAAGGCACAATCAAGTAGAGAGCTTTATTATGATTAACTCCATTGGGTAGGAAGCTGGTATAATCAAAGGTTATGATGGCTAAGGACCTCTCCGTAGTCTAAGAATCCCACTGGGTCTTCAGGTTTGACTCAGGGGCGCATTTAGAAGTGCTTGCCTATGGTTAAAAAAGGATGTTAAAAGCTTCGTCTTATAAGGTCAGTCTTTGTATTGTTTAGCATTTTGTTAATATTTGTAGGAATATGTTCTAAGTTTTTTATGCAAGCTAAGGTAGCTTAAAGATTTTTCCTGGTTAAGTAAAATTGTTTATGTTCTCTAAAATGGCTTCAGCTGTTGGAGCAAATGAGTAAGAGCCCAGTATTTGTAATAGGCAAAAGGATCTTTTAGAGTCTAATTAGAGTGACCACATAAGATAGTCAGAGTCACTGTAACTAGTGAGGAATAAAATATTTCCTTCATATGTGAAGACATATTGCTCAAGGTCATTATTGATATTGATATTTGAAATATTCCTCTAATGAAAGGAGCTTTCTGATATTTCATGGGCAATATTGGCCTCAACTTCAAAGAAATTCATCAACAAAGAAAATTAATTTTATTTAAACTTTTTCTTAACATGATCTTTGATGATTACTCTCATAATCTCTCTTGACCATTTTTGGAACATTTTACATCAACACAACCATGAAAAGTGAGCACTAACATCTAACAAGTTGAATTTTTAAGACTGCTAGAGAAATCACTTGTTGTCAACATCAAGCTTGCAATGCTATTTGGGCACCTTTTGATTAGGCCTCTTGATTAACCTAATCACCATGGATTACCCAATAGATTAATGATCAACGACTACATCAATGGTTACTTTCTTAAGAGAGACAACATCAAACTGGTCCCTTTAAAGAAAAGACTGATTAAGCATGAATCAAAAAGATTTGCTCTAAGGGGAAAGGATCACACTTTCTGAGAAGGAAGCAAAAATCACCTCTAAAACTTCAAATGAAGAGCTAAGATGAAAAGCTACTATAATGGTTGTATCACCGACGTCTAATGGTTTAAACTCTATAAAGGACATCTTTAAATAGCATACCCATTTGAAGGCCAAAGGTTACAACACTTAAATCGAAAATGAACGCATTGTGCTCATCTTATAGCATTAAGATTTACATTCATCTTCTCCCATGCTCTGTGTTTCGGGTGCAGCAGAAATGAGTCCATGGCACTACTTCTACATTAAGAGTGTTGTTCTACTGAGAGTACGAGTGAACTCTAGGAGTTAAGCTAGTTAAAGTGTGAAAACTCAATCTATTGGGAAGGAGTAAGAGTGCTCTTACTGAATTATATAAAGCTATTATAAAATGCTTAGGAAAAGCCTCTGCATATAATAAAGAGCAGTAGGGCTCTTATCGATTATTGCCCTTCTGAGAGTTAGGAAAATCAAGAAGTCGAGCTAGGTAGAGTGTCTTAAGATATCCTGATTGTAGATAGGACTTAGAGGACTCTAGCTCAACTGTCATTGGTGATAGTAATTTTATTAACTTCTGGGACCAAGAAAGGACGATAGGCGGGGTCGTAGCCAAGGGTTGATTTTGGCAAACCTCGTGAAAATCCTTGTCTTTGTCTCTACTCTAACTCCCTAATCTATTACTCTATTTTGTTATCCTATTTTAGCTTAACTTATCTTGATTAATTTGTTCCANNNTTTCTTATACCTTTTTTATCTAGCATTATTTAGTTTGACTAATTATTTTCAAAAAGTACTATATCTTAGCACTCACACAATTTACCCCCATCTAGGATGACTAACCTTATTCAGTAGGGACTAGCAATTAGTGTCCGAGGACGTCTTACTTACAAGGCAAATCAAACACTACACCTCCTTTATTCAACGGAACAAACTTTTGCTTACCAAAAAAACTCAAGTGCATAATCTTGAAGCATCAAGAGCTACAAATCTAGAACACACACAACAAAAGAGGCCATACACCCATAAATGTAAAGAAAAGTGACAAAGGAGAAGAGATGATTCAAATGGAAGAAGAGGAATGGGCAAAGGAAAAGCGAGCCAGAAACTAGGAGAGTCAAAGGACTTTTAACATACTTGTATGTGCAATCGATCTATGTGAGTTGAACAAGGTACTAAGCTACAAAATTGCCAACAAGATATGGGATGCACTGGTCAGCA
The DNA here is from genome assembly GCA_002740465.1 of Stenocereus thurberi. Classification (NCBI taxonomy): domain Eukaryota; kingdom Viridiplantae; phylum Streptophyta; class Magnoliopsida; order Caryophyllales; family Cactaceae; genus Stenocereus; species Stenocereus thurberi. Next base: position 1,662 of record NCQT01050203.1, on the reverse strand, counting down.
CATATAAAGGAACAAGCTTAGTCAGGGAAACCAAGATAAGCATCTATTTTCATAGATATAGACTCTTTAAGATGTTACCAAATGAATCCATCAAAAAAATACATTATAAAGATTGTAAACAATCTCAAATCACTTAGAAGACGCTACTCAAATGAGAAATGATCAAAAAAAATACTGAGATGCCTTCTTAGATCAAAGAGGCCACCAAACACAACAGTCATTAAAGAAGCACAAAATCATTAGACACCATGAGGTCTACCATTAAGAAGTATGAGGAGATACACGAAGACAATGAGCAACCTTGAAAGCCACCAAAGATGACTCTTACAACCAAGATAAAATATTTGAGGATGATAAGAAGTAATGGCTAAGAATGCAAGGCAATTTGAGAGGCTTCTCATGAAACAAAACTTTAACTATAAGAAATTCACAAAAGGGTTTGTTAGGATGCATTCAACGACTTGGAATATTGGGACGCTTATGAGTAAGTCTATAGCACTGGTCAAAACTTTGCATAGGTGTAAGATTAGATTACTTGTTTTCAAGAAACTAAGTGGGCCAATGCTAAAGCAAAGGAGATTAATCGGTGCAATCTATGGTATTCAGGGTTTAATAGAGCCAAAAATTGAGTCGGCAGTTTGGTCAACAAGGAGTTAATTGAGCAAGTAATGGAGGTGAGTCGTAAGAGTAATCATATTATGTCCATCAAGATATTAAGATAGTGGTCAAATCAGAGATCCTTAATGTAGGTAGTGGTTATGCACCTCAAGCAGGGTTAGGAGGAGATATTAAAAGGCCATTTTAGAGGAATTAGATGAGTTTATCCAAACTATACCATAAACTAAGGAATTTATCATTTGATGCGATTTTAATGGTATATAGGAACAAAAGGAGATGGTTATAATGAGTCACATGGAGCCTTGGGAGAGGAATAGTAGAGGGTTGTCTATTTTAGACTTTGCAGTATCGATAGCTAACTCTTATTTCAATAAAAGGAAAGAACACTTGGTGACTTTCAAGAGTGAAAAGACACAAATTGACTACTTTTTGATGAGGGCAAACAATAGGAGGTGGTGTAAAGATTGTAAAGTGATACCAAGTGAGTGCTTGATAACATTGCAGAGGCTATTAGTTTTGGATGCGGTGGTTAAAAGTTTGAAGAGAAAGAAGAGAAGCGCTGGGGGCATTAACATTAAATAGTGAAGTCTAACTAGTGAGACTGCGACTAGGCTATCTGAGAGGATCAAAATAGAAGGAAACTAGAAAATAGTGGGGGATGTTCTCACAATGTGGGGGACAATGGAAGAATGCATTCGTAGATAAGAAAAGAAAATATTGGCAGTCTCCAGATGAGATAGTAAGAGAATAAAAGGAGCACGATGGTGGAATGAAGAGATGATAGAGAAAGTACAGGCAAAATAATAGGTTTACAATGCTTTATTAAGTAGTGGAACAGAAGATGAAAAAGAGGTTAATAAAGTGAGATATAGGATGATGAAAAGCGAAGCAAAGAAAGAAGTCAAAACTAGCAAAGAATAACACATATGAAAGACTATATCCAAGACAAGAATCTAATGAAGGAGTTAAGGAGGTCTTTAGGCTAGTAAGTGATGCATATTTTCATATGCATCATTTTTATTCAAGTCCAACTTCCAAGAAGAA